>JAREIS010001887.1:0-20535 GCA_030060385.1 Muscicapa striata striata | reverse complement strand
TGCTGTGCTCTGGTGCCTGTGACATCACAAAGGTCAGGGGTGTTATGTGCTCTGGACCTGTGACATCACAAGGTTCAGAGCTGTGATGTGCTCTGGTGCCTGTGACATCCGAAGGAGCGGGCTGTGATGTGCTCTGGTGCCTGTCACATAACAAGGAGCAGGGCTGTGATGTGCACTGGTGCCTGGGAAATCACAAGGGACAGGGCTGTGATGTTCTCTGGTGCCTGTGACATCACAAGGAGCAGGGCTGTGGTGTGCTCTGGTGCCTGTGACATCACAAGGAGCGGGGCTGTGATTTGTTCTGCTACCTGTGACATCACAAGGAGCGGGGCTGTGATGTGCTCTGGTGACTGTGACATCACCATGGTCAGGGATGTGATGTGCTCTGGTGCCTGTGACATCACAATGAGCGGGGCTGTGATGTGCTCTGGTGCCTGTGACGTCACAAGGAGCAGAGCTGTCATGTGCTCTGGTGCCTGTGACATCACAAGGAGCGGGGCAGTGATGTGCTCTGGTGCCTGTGGCATCACAAGCAGCGGGGCTGAGATTCGCTCTGGTGCCTGTGACATCAGAAGGAGCAGGGCTGTGATGTGCTCTGGTGCCTGTGACATCACCAGGAGCAGGGCTGTGATGTGCTCTGGTTCTGTGACACCACAAGGGTCAGGGCTCTGATGTTCTCTGGTGCCTGTGACATCACATGGGGAAGGGCTGTGATGGGCTCTGGTGCTTGTGACATCACAATGGTCAGGGCTGTGATGTGCTCTGCTGCCTGTGACATGACAAGGGTCAGGACTGTGATGTGCTCTGGCACCTCTGACATCAAAAGGACCCGGGCTCCGGTTTGCTCTGGTGCCTGTGACATCAAAAGGACCCGGGCTCTGGTTTGCTCTGGTGCCTGTGACATCACAAGGAGCACGGCTCTGATGTGCTCTGGTGCCTGTGACATCACAAGGAGCAGGGCTCTGCTGTGCTCTGGTGCCTGTGACATCACAATGGTCAGGGGTGTTATGTGCTCTGGTGCCTGTGACATCACAAGGTTCAGAGCTGTGATGTGCTCTGGTGCCTGTGACATCCGAAGGAGCGGGGCTGTGATGTGCTCTGGTGCCTGTGACATCACAAGGTTCAGGGCTGTGATGGGCTCTGGTGCCTGTGACATCATAGTGGTCAGGGCTGTGAGGTGCTCTGGTGCCTGTGACATCACAAGGAGCAGGGCTGTGATGTGCTCTGGTGCCTGTGACATCACAAGGGTCAGGGCTGTGATGTGCTCTGGTGCCTGTGACATCACAAGGTGAGTGAGGGCTGTGATGTGCTCTGGTGCCTGTGACATCACAAGGAGCAGGGCTGTGATGTGCTCTGGTGCCTGTGACATCACAAGGGTCAGGGCTGTGATGTGCTCTGGTGCCTGTGACATCACAAGGGGCAGGGCTGTGATGTGCTCTGGTGCCTGTGACATCACAAGGAGCAGGGCTGTGATGTGCTCTGGTGCCTGTGACATCACAATGGTCAGGGCTGTGATGTGCTCTGGTGCCTGTGACATGGCAAGGGTCAGGACTGTTATGTGCTCTGGTGCCTGTGACATCAAAAGGACCGGGGCTCTGGTTTGCTCTGGTGCCTGTGACATCACAAGGAGCAGGTCTGTGATGTCCTCTGGCACCTGTGACATCACAAGGAGCAGGGCTGTGATTTCCTCTGGTACCTGTGACACTACAAGGGTCAGGGCTGTGATGTGCTCTGGTGCCTGTGACATAACAAGGAGCAGGGCTGTGATGTGCTCTGGTGCCTGTGACATCACAAGGAGCAGGGCTGTGATGTGCTCTGGTGCCTGTGACATGACAAGGGTCAGGGCTGTGATGTTCTCTGGTGCCTGTGACATCACATGGGGAAGGGCTGTGATGGGCTCTGGTGCCTGTGACATCACAATGGTCAGGGCTGTGATGTGCTCTGGTGCATGTGACATCACAATGGTCAGGGCTGTGATGTGCTCTGCTGCCTGTGACATGACAAGGGTCAGGACTGTGATGTGCTCTGGCACCTCTGACATCAAAAGGACCCGGGCTCCGGTTTGCTCTGGTGCCTGTGACATCAAAAGGACCGGGGCTCTGGTTTGCTCTGGTGCCTGTGACATCACAAGGAGCACGGCTGTGATGTGCTCTGGTGCCTGTGACATCACAAGGAGCAGGGCTGTGATGTGCTCTGGTGCCTGTGACATCACAAGGAGCAGGGCTCTGCTGTGCTCTGGTGCCTGTGACATCACAAAGGTCAGGGCTGTGATGTGCTCTGGTGCCTGTGACATCACAAGGTTCAGAGCTGTGATGTGCTCTGGTGCCTGTGACATCACAAGGAGCGGGGCTGTGATGTGCTCTGGTGCCTGTGACATCACAAGGTTCCGGGCTGTGATGGGCTCTGGTGCCTGTGACATCATAGTGGTCAGGGCTGTGAGGTGCTCTGGTGCCTGTGACATCACAAGGTGTCAGGGCTGTGATGTGCTCTGGTGCCTGTGACATCACAAGGGTCAGGGCTGTGATGTGCTCTGGTGCCTGTGACATCACAAGGAGTCAGGGCTGTGATGTTGCTCCTGGCCATCTGACATCGCAAAGAGCAGGGCTGTGATGTGCTCTGGTGCCTGTGACAGCACAAGGGTCAGGGCTTTGATGTGCTCTGGTGCCTGTGACATCACAAGAAGCTGGGCTGTGATGTGCTCTGGTGCCTGTGACATCACAATGGTCTGGCCTGTGATGTGCTCTGGTGCCTGTGACATGACAAGGGTCAGGGCTGTGATGTGCTCTGGTGCCTGTGACACCAAAAGGACCGGGGCTCTGGTTTGCTCTGGTGCCTGTGACATCACAAGGAGCAGGTCTGTGATGTCCTCTGGCACCTGTGACATCACAAGGGGAAGGGCTGTGATTTCCTCTGGTGCCTGTGGCACTACAAGGCTCAGGGCTGTGATGTGCTCTGGTGCCTGTGACATAACAAGGGGCAGGGTTGTGATGTGCTCTGGTGCCTGTGACATAACAAGGAGCAGGACTTTTATGTGCTCTGGTGCCTGTGATATCACAATGGTCAGGGCTCTGATGTGCTCTGGTGCCTGTGACATCACAACGGGCAGGTTTGTGATGTGCTCTGGTGCCTGTGACATCACAAGGAGCGGGAGTGTGATGTGCTCTGGTGCATGTGACATCACAATGGTCAGGGCGGCTGTGATGTGCTCTGGTGCCTGTGACATCACAAGGGTCAGGGCTGTGATGTGCTCTGGTGCCTGTGACATCACAAGGGTCTGGGCTGTGATGTGCTCTGGTGCCTGTGACATCACAATGGTCAGGGCTGTGATGTGCTCTGGTGCCTGTGACATGACAAGGGTCAGGGCTGTGATGTGCTCTGGTGCCTGTGACACCAAAAGGACCGGGGCTCTGGTTTGCTCTGGTGCCTGTGACATCACAAGGAGCAGGTCTGTGATGTCCTCTGGCACCTGTGACATCACAAGGAGCAGGGCTGTGATTTCCTCTGGTGCCTGTGACACTACAAGGGTCAGGGCTGTGATGTGCTCTGGTGCCTGTGACATAACAAGGGGCAGGGTTGTGATGTGCTCTGGTGCCTGTGACATCACAAGGAGCAGGACTTTTATGTGCTCTGGTGCCTGTGACATCACAATGGTCAGGGCTCTGATGTGCTCTGGTGCCTGTGACATCACAAGGGGCAGGTTTGTGATGTGCTCTGGTGCCTGTGACATCACAAGGAGCAGGGCTGTGATGTGCTCTGGTGCCTGTGACATCACAATGGTCAGGGCTGTGATGTGCTCTGGTGCCTGTGACATCACAAGGTCAGGGCTGTGATGTGCTCTGGTGCCTGTGACATCACAAGGGTCAGGGCTGTGATGTGCTCTGGTGCCTGTGACATCACAAGGGGCAGGGCTGTGATGTGCTCTGGTGCCTGTGACATCACAAGGAGCAGGGCTGTGATGTGCTCTGGTGCCTGTGACATCACAAGGGGAAGGGCTGTGATGTGCTCTGGTGCCTGTGACATCACAAGGGGCAGGGCTGTGATGTGCTCTGGTGCCTGTGACATCACAATTGTCAGGGCTGTGATGTGCTCTGGTGCCTGTGACATGACAAGGGTCAGGACTGTGATGTGCTCTGGCACCTCTGACATCAAAAGGACCCGGGCTCCGGTTTGCTCTGGTGCCTGTGACATCAAAAGGACCGGGGCTCTGATTTGCTCTGGTGCCTGTGACATCACAAGGAGCAGGGCTGTGATGTGCTCTGGTGCCTGTGACATCACAAGGGTCAGGGCTGTGATGTGCTCTGGTGCCTGTGACATCACAAGGAGCAGGGCTGTGATGTGCTCTGGTGCCTGTGACATCACAAGGTTCAGGGCTGTGATGTGCTCTGGTGCCTGTGACATCACAAGGGTCAGGGCTGTGATGTGCTCTGGTGCCTGTGACATCACAAGGAGCAGGGCTGTGATGTGCTCTGGTGCCTGTGACATCACAAGGAGCAGGGCTGTGATGTGCTCTGGTGCCTGTGACATCACAAGGGTCAGGGCTGTGATGTGCTCTGGTGCCTGTGACATCACAAGGAGCAGGGCTGTGATGTGCTCTGGTGCCTGTGACATCACAAGGAGCAGGGCTGTGATGTGCTCTGGTGCCTGTGACATCACAAGGGTCAGGGCTGTGATGTGCTCTGGTGCCTGTGACATCACAAGGGTCAGGGCTGTGATGTGCTCTGGTGCCTGTGACATCACAAGGAGCAGGGCTGTGATGTGCTCTGGTGCCTGTGACATCACAAGGGTCAGGGCTGTGATGTGCTCTGGTGCCTGTGACATCACAATGGTCAGGGCTGTGATGTGCTCTGGTGCCTGTGACATCACAAGGGTGGGCTGTGATGTGCTCTGGTGCCTGTGACATCACAAGGGTCAGGGCTGTGATGTGCTCTGGTGCCTGTGACATCAAAAGGACCAGGGCTGTGATGTGCTCTGGTGCCTGTGACATCACAAGGAGCAGGGCTGTGATGTGCTCTGGTGCCTGTGACATCACAAGGAGCAGGGCTGTGATGTGCTCTGGTGCCTGTGACATCACAAGGGTCAGGGCTGTGATGTGCTCTGGTGCCTGTGACATCAAAAGGGTCAGGGCTGTGATGTGCTCTGGTGCCTGTGACATCACAAGGGGCAGGGCTGTGATGTGCTCTGGTGCCTGTGACATCACAAGGAGCAGGGCTGTGATGTGCTCTGGTGCCTGTGACATCACAAGGAGCAGGGCTGTGATGTGCTCTGGTGCCTGTGACATCACAAGGGTCAGGGCTGTGATGTGCTCTGGTGCCTGTGACATCACAAGGGGAAGGGCTGTGATGTGCTCTGGTGCCTGTGACATCACAATGGTCAGGGCTGTGATGTGCTCTGGTGCCTGTGACATCACAATGGTCAGGGCTGTGATGTGCTCTGGTGCCTGTGACATGACAAGGGTCAGGACTGTGATGTGCTCTGGCACCTCTGACATCAAAAGGACCCGGGCTCCGGTTTGCTCTGGTGCCTGTGACATCAAAAGGACCGGGGCTCTGGTTTGCTCTGGTGCCTGTGACATCACAAGGAGCAGGGCTGTGATGTGCTCTGGTGCCTGTGACATCACAAGGAGCACGGCTGTGATGTGCTCTGGTGCCTGTGACATCACAAGGAGCAGGGCTCTGATGTGCTCTGGTGCCTGTGACATCACAATGGTCAGGGGTGTGATGTGCTCTGGTGCCTGTGACATCACAAGGTTCAGAGCTGTGATGTGCTCTGGTGCCTGTGACATCACAAGGAGCAGGGCTGTGATGTGCTCTGGTGCCTGTGACATCACAAGGTTCAGGGCTGTGATGTGCTCTGGTGCCTGTGACATCACAGTGGTCAGGGCTGTGATGTGCTCTGGTGCCTGTGACATCACAAGGAGCAGGGCTGTGATTTGCTCTGGTGCCTGTGACATCACAAGGAGCAGGGCTGTGATGTGCTCTGGTGCCTGTGACATCACAAGGAGCAGGGCTGTGATGTGCTCTGGTGCCTGTGACATCACAAGGGTCAGGGCTGTGATGTGCTCTGGTGCCTGTGACATCACAAGGGGAAGGGCTGTGATGTGCTCTGGTGCCTGTGACATCACAATGGTCAGGGCTGTGATGCTCTGCATCACAATGGTGGGCTGTGATGTGCTCTGTGCCTGTGACATCACAAGGGTCAGGGCTGTGATGTGCTCTGGTGCCTGTGACATCACAAGGAGCGGGGCTGTGATGTGCTCTGGTGCCTCTGACATCACAAGGACCAGGGCTGTGATTTGCTCTGGTGCCTGTGACATCACAAGGACCAGGGCTGTGATGTGCTCTGGTGCCTGTGACATCACAAGGAGCACGGCTGTGATGTGCTCTGGTGCCTGTGACATCACAAGCAGGGCTGTGATGTGCTCTGGTGCCTGTGACATCACAAGGGCAGGGCTGTGATGTGCTCTGGTGCCTGTGACATCACAAGGGTCAGGGCTGTGATGTGCTCTGGTGCCTGTGACATCACAAGGTTCAGGGCTGTGATGTGCTCTGGTGCCTGTGACATCCGTGTGATGTGCTCTGGTGCCTGTGACATCACAAGGTTCAGGGCTGTGATGTGCTCTGGTGCCTGTGACATCACAAGGTCAGGGCTGTGATGTGCTCTGGTGCCTGTGACATCACAAGGAGCAGGGCTGTGATGTGCTCTGGTGCCTGTGACATCACAAGGAGCAGGGCTGTGATGTGCTCTGGTGCCTGTGACATCACAAGGAGCAGGGCTGTGATGTGCTCTGGTGCCTGTGACATCACAAGGACAGGGGCTGTGATGTGCTCTGGTGCCTGTGACATCACAAGGAGCAGGGCTGTGATGTGCTCTGGTGCCTGTGACATCACAAGGAGCAGGGCTGTGATGTGCTCTGGTGCCTGTGACATCACAATGGTCAGGGCTGTGATGTGCTCTGGTGCCTGTGACATCACAAGGTTCAGGGCTGTGATGTGCTCTGGTGCCTGTGACATCACAAGGAGCAGGGCTGTGATGTGCTCTGGTGCCTGTGACATCACAAGGTTCAGGGCTGTGATGTGCTCTGGTGCCTGTGACATCACAAGGAGCAGGGCTGTGATGTGCTCTGATGTGCTCTGGTGCTCTGTGACATCACAAGGTTCAGGGCTGTGATGTGCTCTGGTGCCTGTGACATCACAAGGGTCAGGGCTGTGATGTGCTCTGGTGCCTGTGACATCACAAGGAGCAGGGCTGTGATGTGCTCTGGTGCCTGTGACATCACAAGGAGCAGGGCTGTGATGTGCTCTGGTGCCTGTGACATCACAAGGAGCAGGGCTGTGATGTGCTCTGGTGCCTGTGACATCACAAGGAGCAGGGCTGTGATGTGCTCTGGTGCCTGTGACATCACAAGGGTCAGGGCTGTGATGTGCTCTGGTGCCTGTGACATCACAAGGAGCAGGGCTGTGATGTGCTCTGGTGCCTGTGACATCACAAGGGTCAGGGCTGTGATGTGCTCTGGTGCCTGTGACATCACAAGGGGCAGGGCTGTGATGTGCTCTGGTGCCTGTGACATCACAATGGTCAGGGCTGTGATGTGCTCTGGTGCCTGTGACATCACAAGGGTCAGGGCTGTGATGTGCTCTGGTGCCTGTGACATCACAAGGAGCAGGGCTGTGATGTGCTCTGGTGCCTGTGACATCACAAGGGTCAGGGCTGTGATGTGCTCTGGTGCCTGTGACATCACAAGGAATAGGGCTGTGATGTGCTCTGGTGCCTGTGACATCACAAGGGTGCCTGTGACAGGGCTGTGATGTGCTCTGGTGCCTGTGACATCACAAGGTTCAGGGCTGTGATGTGCTCTGGTGCCTGTGACATCACAAGGAGCAGGGCTGTGATGTGCTCTGGTGCCTGTGACATCACAAGGGTCAGGGCTGTGATGTGCTCTGGTGCCTGTGACATCACAAGGAGCAGGGCTGTGATGTGCTCTGGTGCCTGTGACATCACAAGGGCAGGGCTGTGATGTGCTCTGGTGCCTGTGACATCACAAGGAGCAGGGCTGTGATGTGCTCTGGTGCCTGTGACATCACAAGGGTCAGGGCTGTGATGTGCTCTGGTGCCTGTGACATCACAAGGGGCAGGGCTGTGATGTGCTCTGGTGCCTGTGACATCACAATGGTCAGGGCTGTGATGTGCTCTGGTGCCTGTGACATCACAAGGAGCAGGGCTGTGATGTGCTCTGGTGCCTGTGACATCACAAGGAGCAGGGCTGTGATGTGCTCTGGTGCCTGTGACATCACAATGGTCAGGGCTGTGATGTGCTCTGGTGCCTGTGACATCACAAGGAGCAGGGCTGTGATGTGCTCTGGTGCCTGTGACATCACAAGGGTCAGGGCTGTGATGTGCTCTGGTGCCTGTGACATCACAAGGAGCAGGGCTGTGATGTGCTCTGGTGCCTGTGACATCACAAGGGTCAGGGCTGTGATGTGCTCTGGTGCCTGTGACATCACAAGGGTCAGGGCTGTGATGTGCTCTGGTGCCTGTGACATCACAAGGGTCAGGGCTGTGATGTGCTCTGGTGCCTGTGACATCACACATCACAAGGCAGGGCTGTGATGTGCTCTGGTGCCTGTGACATCACAAGGAGCAGGGCTGTGATGTGCTCTGGTGCCTGTGACATCACAAGGGGCAGGGCATGGGGTGCTGTGATGTGCTCTGCTCTGTGCCTGTGACATCACAAGGGTCAGGGCTGTGATGTGCTCTGGTGCCTGTGACATCACAAGGAGCAGGGCTGTGATGTGCTCTGGTGCCTGTGACATCACAAGGGTCAGGGCTGTGATGTGCTCTGGTGCCTGTGACATCACAAGGAGCAGGGCTGTGATGTGCTCTGGTGCCTGTGACATCACAAGGGCTGTGATGGGGCTGTGATGTGCTCTGGTGCCTGTGACATCACAAGGAGCAGGGCTGTGATGTGCTCTGGTGCCTGTGACATCACAAGGGTCAGGGCTGTGATGTGCTCTGGTGCCTGTGACATCACAAGGAGCAGGGCTGTGATGTGCTCTGGTGCCTGTGACATCACAAGGGTCAGGGCTGTGATGTGCTCTGGTGCCTGTGACATCACAAGGAGCAGGGCTGTGATGTGCTCTGGTGCCTGTGACATCACAAGGAGCAGGGCTGTGATGTGCTCTGGTGCCTGTGACATCACAAGGAGCAGGGCTGTGATGTGCTCTGGTGCCTGTGACATCACAAGGAGCAGGGCTGTGATGTGCTCTGGTGCCTGTGACATCACAATGGTCAGGGCTGTGATGTGCTCTGGTGCCTGTGACATCACAAGGAGCAGGGCTGTGATGTGCTCTGGTGCCTGTGACATCACAAGGGGCAGGGCTGTGATGTGCTCTGGTGCCTGTGACATCACAATGGTCAGGGCTGTGATGTGCTCTGGTGCCTGTGACATCACAAGGAGCAGGGCTGTGATGTGCTCTGGTGCCTGTGACATCACAAGGGTCAGGGCTGTGATGTGCTCTGGTGCCTGTGACATCACAAGGAGCAGGGCTGTGATGTGCTCTGGTGCCTGTGACATCACAATGGTCAGGGCTGTGATGTGCTCTGGTGCCTGTGACATCACAAGGAGCAGGGTTGTGATGTGCTCTGGTGCCTGTGACATCACAAGGGTCAGGGCTGTGATGTGCTCTGGTGCCTGTGACATCACAAGGAGCAGGCCTGTGATGTGCTCTGGTGCCTGTGACATCACAAGGGTCAGGGCTGTGATGTGCTCTGGTGCCTGTGACATCACAATGGTCAGGGCTGTGATGTGCTCTGGTGGATGTGACATCACAAGGGTCAGGGCTGTGATGTGCTCTGGTGCCTGTGACATAACAAGGGTCAGGGCTGTGATGTGGCATTTGTGAGCCACTCCTGATCGAGGGGCAGAACTTCCTTTGATTGCTGCTGAGTGGCTGGTTAGTAGATAGTCGAGCAGGTGAGTGGTTGCTATTGTGATTGATTGGGGAACGAGGGGTGGAGCTTCCTTGGTTGCTGAGTGGTTGATTATAAGATTGCTGAGCAGGTGGCTTGCTTGCCTTTGTGAGCCACTCCTGAGCGAGGGGCGGATCTTCCTTTGATTGCTGCTGATAAGAGGCCTCTGGGGAGCACGCCGAACAGGAGTGGGCAAACAGGAGCAGGGTTGTGGACACCGCAGTTTTCGCAGCAGTTCGCGCAGGCAGGGCGAGCAGGCAGGGTTGGAAGTTTTCTTGCTAGTAAGGTGTCGTCTGTGTTGTTGGTGGTTTTTTTTGAGGTTTTTTTTTTTTTTTTTTTTGGTTTTTTTTTTTTTTTTTTTTTTTGCTGGTTGCTTTCATTTCTTTTGAGGTTTCTGTTAGTAATGGTTTCAACACGGTCGAAAACTGTGGTTGGTGTGACTGTGTGTGACCGAGTGGAACCCTCCAAAAAGGATGTGTCTGTGCAGACTCATTCCTGCCCAGAGTGTTTGAGCTTATCAGTAGTGTCAGGGGATGTAATGGAGAAGGCCTGCCTGCGGTGTGAACAGGTGAATGACCTCCTTCTGCTGGTGGCTGAGCTTAGGGAGGAAGTTGAAAGATTAAGAAGTATCAGGGAAAGTGAAAGGGAAATTGACTGGTGGAGTTCAGCCCTTCCATCTTTAAGGGAAGCCTCTGACCAAGAGTCTGAAGGCTCATATGCCTCCCACTCTCAGGCAATAGAAGGGCACCCAGTAAATGAAGGGGAGTGGAAATGGGTTCCCACTCAGGGAGGTAAAAATAAAAACCCCTCCCCATCCCCCAGCCAGGTGCCGCTTCAGAACAAGTATGAGGCCCTGGATATAGTGAGCCAGACAGATGATGATTTAGATAATTTAGAAGAAAATTGTCTACCCAGTGAGCCTCCCAGCTATGATTCATCTGTAAAAAGGATCACCACCTCTAACACCAAGAAGAAAAGGAGGGTAATTGTAGCAGGTGACTCTCTTCTGAGGGGAACAGAGGGCCCCACATGTCGACCGGACCCATCCTACAGGGAAGTCTGTTGCCTCCCTGGGGCCTGGGTACGAAATATCACTGAGAGACTTCCTGGGCTGATTCAACCCTCTGATTATTACCCACTGCTGATACTCCAGGCTGGCAGTGATGAGATTGAAAAGAGGAGTATCAAAGCAATTAAAAGGGAGTTCAGGGCACTGGGTCAAGTAGTTGATAGGACAGGTGCACAGGTGGTGTTCTGCTCAGTCCCTTTGGTAGCAGAGAAAAACTATGAAAGAAATAGGAGAACTCATATCATTAACAAGTGGCTCAGGGTTTGGTGTCATCGGCAAAATTTTGGATTCTATGATCATGGGGCAACTTTCATGGCACCTGTTCTACTGGAACCGGATGGGATACATCTATCTGTTAAGGGCAGAAGGTTTTTAGCCCATGAACTGGCAGACCTTGTTGAGAGGGCTTTAAACTAGGTCTGAAGGGGGAAGGGGATGCATCTGGCCTATCTGGAAGCAGGCCCAAGGGTGATAAGACTGTGTTGGGGGAGAAATCAGTGGCCCAGCTGAGGTGCATGTATACCAATGCACGCAGCATGGGTAACAAACATGAAGAGCTGGAGGCCATGGTGCAACAGCAGAGATATGATATAGTTGCTATCACAGAAACATGGTGGGATGAGTCGCATAATTGGAGCACTGCACTGGATGGCTACAAACTCTTCAGGAGAGACAGGAAAGGGAGAAAAGGTGGAGGTGTGGCCCTTTATTTTAGGGAGGTTTTGGATGTCATAGGTATTGAAACTAATGATGATGAAGTTGAGTCTCTATGGGTAAGAATTAAGGGGAAAGCCAACAAGGCTGACATCATACTGGGAGTCTGCTATCGTCCACCCAACCAGGATGAAGAGGTGGACAACTTATTCTACAAGCAGCTGGAGAATGTTTCAGGATCATCAGCTCTTGTTCTTGTAGGCGACTTCAACCTACCAGACATCTGCTGGGACCTTAATAGAGCAGAAAAACGGCAGTCTAGAAAGTTTTTGGAGTGTGTGGAAGATAACTTTCTGTCACAACTGGTGGGGGAGCCCACCAGGGCAGGGACTATATTAGACCTGTTGTTCACAAATAGAGATGGGCTAGTGGGAGATGTAAAGGTTGGAGGACACTTGGGGCACAGTGATCATGACATTATAGAATTCTCAATAATTGGTGACATAAGGAGGAATATGAATAAGATCTCTGTGTTGAACTTCCGGAGGGCAGACTTTGGCTTATTTAGGACACTTATTCAAAGAGTTCCTTGGGAAACAGCTCTTGGAAACAAAGGAATCCAGGAGAAATGGATGTGCTTCAAAGCAGAGTTCCTGAGGGCACAGGAGCAGACTGTCCCTGTGTGCCGGAAGACGTGTCGACGAGGCAAGCATCCAGTCTGGATGAGCAAGGAGGTTTTGAATGAACTTAGAAATAAAAGAAAGATGTATCATCTTTTGAAGGAGGGACTGATTTCTCAGGAAATATTTAAGGGAGCTGCTAGGACATGTAGAAAAAAAATTAGGGAAGCCAAAGCCCAGTTTGAACTTAACTTGGCAACTACTGTTAAAAATAATAAAAAGAGTTTTTACAAATATATTAATGGTAAAAGGAAGGGTATAACCAACCTCTGCCCCTTATTGGATGAGGCAGGCAACCTAGTAACTAACGACGAGGAGAAGGCGGAAATGCTTAATGCCTTCTTCGCCTCAGTCTTTAGTGGCAAGACAGCTTGTCCTCAAGACCACTGTCCTTATGGGTTGGTAAGTGGTGCCAGGGAGCAGAATGGTCCTCTTGTTATCCAAGAAGAGGCAGTCAGAGAGCTGCTGGGATGCTTGGATATTTATAAATCAATGGGACCATCCCAGGGTGATGAAGGAGCTGGCAGATGAGCTTGCGAAGCCACTCTCCATCATTTACCAGCAGTCCTGGCTCACTGGTGAGGTTCCAGACGATTGGAAACTGGCCAATGTGACACCCATTTACAAAAAAGGTAGGAAGGAGGATCCTAGTAACTACAGGCCAGTGAGCCTGACCTCAGTACCAGGTAAGATAATGGAGCAGTTCATAATGAGTGCTATCACACAGCACTTATAGGATGGCCAGGGCATCAGACCCAGTCAGCATGGGTTTACAAAGGGTAGGTCGTGTCTGACCAACCTGGTCTCTTTCTATGACCAGGTGACACGCCTGGTGGATACAGGAAAGGCTGTGGATGTTGTCTATTTAGACTTCAGCAAGGCCTTTGATACTGTCTCCCACAGCATACTCCTGGAGAAGCTGGCAGCACACGGCTTGGACAGGAGCACTCTGTGCTGGGTTAGGAACTGGCTGGACGGCCGGGCCCAGAGAGTGGTGGTGAACGGTGCTGCATCCAGCTGGCGGCCAGTCACCAGTGGTGTCCCTCAGGGCTCTGTGCTGGGGCCAGTTCTGTTTAATATTTTTATAGACGACATGGATGAGGGCATCGAGTCTTTCATTAGCAAATTTGCAGACGACACTAAGCTGGGAGCTTGTGTTGACCTATTGGAAGGAAGAAGGGCTCTGCAGAGAGACTTAGATAGATTAGATAGATGGGCAGAATCCAATAGCATGAAATTTAATAAGTCTAAGTGCCGAGTTCTACATTTTGGCCATAATAATCCCCTTCAACGTTACAAGCTGGGAACAGTGTGGCTGGATAGTGTACAGGCAGAAAGGGACCTGGGGGTGCTGGTTGACAGCTGGCTGAACATGAGCCAGCAGTGTGCCTTGGTGGCCAAGAAGGCCAACGGCATCCTGGCCTGTATTAGGAATTGTGTGGCCAGCAGGAGCAGGGAGGTCATTCTTCCCCTATACACGGCACTGGTGAGACCACATCTTGAGTACTGTGTCCAATTCTGGGGCCCTCAGTTTAGGAAGGACGTTGATATGCTAGAACGTGTCCAGAGGAGGGCAACAAGGCTGGTGAAGGGGTTGGAACACAAGCCTTATGAGGAACGTTTGAAGGAGCTGGGGTTGTTTAGCCTGGAAATGAGGAGGCTTGGAGGTGACCATATTGCTCTCTACAACTTCCTGAAAGGAGGCTGTAGACAGGTGGGGGTCAGTCTCTTCCACCAGGCAGCAACTGACAAAACCAGAGGACACAGTCTCAAGCTATGTCAGGGAAGGTACAGGTTGGATGTTAGGAAGAAATTTTTCACCGAAAGAATAATAAAGCACTGGACTGCTCTTCCCAGAGAGGTAGAGGAATCATCATCTCTGGAAGTGTTCAAGAAAAGGCTGGACATGGCACTTAGTGCCATGTTATAGTCTATACTCTGAGTCGAGGTGTTAGGATATAGGTTGGACTCGATGATTTGGAGGTCTCTTCCAACCTAAGTATTCTGTGATTCTGTGATGCTGTGATGTGCTCTGGTGCCTGTGACATCACAAGGAGCAGGGCTGTGATTTGCTCTGGTGCCAGTGACATCACAAGGAGCGGGGCTCTGATTTGGTCTGGTGCCTGTGACATCACAATGGTCAGGGCTGTGATGTGCTCTGGTGCCTGTGACATCACAAGGGTCAGGGCTGTAATTTTCTCTGGTGCCTGTGACATCACATGGGGCAGGGCTGTGATGTGCTCTAGTGCCTGTGACATCACAAAGAGCAGGGCTGTGATGTTCTCTGGTGCCTGTGACATCACAAAGAGCAGGGCTGTGATGTTCTCTGGTGCCTGTGACATCACAAAGAGCAGGGCTGTGATGTGCTCTGGTGCCTGTGACATCACAAGGTGATGTTCAGGGCTGTGATGTGCTCTGGTGCCCTGTGACATCACAAGGAGCAGGGCTGTGATTTGCTCTGGTGCCTGTGACATCACAAGGAGGAGGGCAGGGCTGTGATGTGCTCTGGTGCCTGTGACATCACAAGGAGCAGGGCTGTGATGTTCTCTGGTGCCTGTGACATCACAAGGGTCAGGGCTGTGATGTGCTCTGGTGCCTGTGACATCACAAGGAGCAGGGCTGTGATGTGCTCTGGTGCCTGTGACATCACAAGGAGCAGGGCTGTGATGTGCTCTGGTGCCTGTGACATCACAATGGTCAGGGCTGTGATGTGCTCTGGTGCCTGTGACATCACAATGGTCAGGGCTGTGATGTGCTCTGGTGCCTGTGACATCACAAGGAGCAGGGGCTGTGATGTGCTCTGGTGCCTGTGACATCACAAGGGGCAGGGCTGTGATGTGCTCTGGTGCCTGTCACATCACAAGGAGCAGGGCTGTGATGTGCTCTGGTGCCTGTGACATCACAAGGGACAGGGCTGTGATGTTCTCTGGTGCCTGTGACATCACAAGGAGCAGGGCTGTGATGTGCTCTGGTGCCTGTGACATCACAAGGAGCAGGGCTGTGATTTGTTCTGGTGCCTGTGACATCACAAGGAGCAGGGCTGTGATGTGCTCTGGTGCCTGTGACATCACCATGGTCAGGGCTGTGATGTGCTCTGGTGCCTGTGACATCACAATGAGCAGGGCTGTGATGTGCTCTGGTGCCTGTGACATCACAAGGAGCAGAGCTGTGATGTGCTCTGGTGCCTGTGACATCACAAGGGTGCCTGTGACAGGGCAGTGATGTGCTCTGGTGCCTGTGACATCACAAGGAGCAGGGCTGTGATTTGCTCTGGTGCCTGTGACATCACAAGGAGCAGGGCTGTGATGTGCTCTGGTGCCTGTGACATCACCAGGAGCAGGGCTGTGATGTGCTCTGGTTCTGTGACACCACAAGGGGCAGGGCTGTGATGTGCTCTGGTGCCTGTGACATCACAAGGGGCAGGGCTGTGATGTGCTCTGGTGCCTGTGACATCACAATTGTCAGGGCTGTGATGTGCTCTGGTGCCTGTGACATCACAAGGGTCAGGACTGTGATGTGCTCTGGCACCTGTGACATCAAAAGGACCAGGGCTCCGATTTGCTCTGGTGCCTGTGACATCAAAAGGACCCGGGCTCTGGTTTGCTCTGGTGCCTGTGACATCACAAGGAGCAGGGCTGTGATGTGCTCTGGTGCCTGTGACATCACAAGGAGCAGGGCTGTGATGTGCTCTGGTGCCTGTGACATCACAATGGTCAGGGGTGTGATGTGCTCTGGTGCCTGTGACATCACAAGGTTCAGAGCTGTGATGTGCTCTGGTGCCTGTGACATCCGAAGGAGCGGGGCTGTGATGTGCTCTGGTGCCTGTGACATCACAAGGTTCAGGGCTGTGATGTGCTCTGGTGCCTGTGACATCATAATGGTCAGGGCTGTGAGGTGCTCTGGTGCCTGTGACATCACAAGGAGCAGGGCTGTGATGTGCTCTGGTGCCTGTGACATCACAAGGGTCAGGGCTGTGATGTGCTCTGGTGCCTGTGACATCACAAGGGTCAGGGCTGTGATGTGCTCTGGTGCCTGTGACATCACAAGGAGCAGGGCTGTGATGTGCTCTGGTGCCTGTGACATCACAAGGGTCAGGGCTCTGATGTGCTCTGGTGCCTGTGACATCACAAGGGGCAGGTTTGTGATGTGCTCTGGTGCCTGTGACATCACAAGGAGCGGGGCTGTGATGTGCTCTGGTGCCTGTGACATCACAATGGTCAGGGCTGTGATGCACCTGTGACATCACAAGGAGCAGGGCTGTGATTTCCTCTGGTGCCTGTGACACTACAAGGGTCAGGGCTGTGATGTGCTCTGGTGCCTGTGACATAAAAAAGGGGCAGGGCTGTGATGTGCTCTGGTGCCTGTGACATAACAAGGAGCAGGGCTGTGATGTGCTCTGGTGCCTGTGACATCACGAGGAGCGGGGCTGTGATGTGCTCTGGTGCCTGTGACATGACAAGGGTCAGGGCTGTGATGTTCTCTGGTGCCTGTGACATCACATGGGGAAGGGCTGTGATGGGCTCTGGTGCTTGTGACATCACAATGGTCAGGGCTGTGATGTGCTCTGGTGCATGTGACATCACAATGGTCAGGGCTGTGATGTGCTCTGCTGCCTGTGACATGACAAGGGTCAGGACTGTGATGTGCTCTGGCACCTCTGACATCAAAAGGACCCGGGCTCCGGTTTGCTCTGGTGCCTGTGACATCAAAAGGACCGGGGCTCTTGTTTGCTCTGGTGCCTGTGACATCACAAGGAGCACGGCTGTGATGTGCTCTGGTGCCTGTGACATCACACGGAGCACGGCTGTGATGTGCACTGGTGCCTGTGACATCACAAGGAGCAGGGCTCTGCTGTGCTCTGGTGCCTGTGACATCACAATGGTCAGGGGTGTTATGTGCTCTGGACCTGTGACATCACAAGGTTCAGAGCTGTGATGTGCTCTGGTGCCTGTGACATCCGAAGGAGCGGGGCTGTGATGTGCTCTGGTGCCTGTGACATGACAAGGTTCCGGGCTGTGATGGGCTCTCGTGCCTGTGACATCATAGTGGTCAGGGCTGTGAGGTTCTCTGGTGCCTGTGACATCACAAGTGGCGGGGCTGTGGTGTGCTCTCAGGAGCTGTGATTTGCTCTGGTACATCTCTGACAAGAGCAGGGCTGTGATGTGCTCTGGTGCCTGTGACAGCAAAGAGGTCAGGGCTTTGATGTGCTCTGGTGCCTGTGACATCACAAGAAGCTGGGCTGTGATGTGCTCTGGTGCCTGTGACATCACAATGGTCTGGCCTGTGATGTGCTCTGGTGCCTGTGACATGACAAGGGTCAGGGCTGTGATGTGCTCACCGGTGCCTGTGACACCAAGGACCAGGGCTCTGGTTTGCTCTGTCCCTGTGACATCACAAGGAGCTGGTCTGCGTGTCCTCAGCACCTGTGACATCTGAGGGAGCAGGAGGCTGTGATTTCCTCTGGTGCCTGTGGCACTACAAACTCAGGGCTGTGATAGGCTCTGGTGCCTGTGACATAACAAGGGAGCAGGGTTGTGATGTGCTCTGGTGCCTGTGACATAACAAGGAGCAGGACTTTTATGTGCTCTGGTGCCTGTGATATCACAATGGTCAGGGCTCTGATGTGCTCTGGTGCCTGTGACATCTGGGCAGGTTTGTGATGTGCTCTGGTGCCTGTGACATCACAAGGCAGGGCTGTGAGTGCTCTGGTGAATGTGACATCACAATGGTCAGGGCTGTGATGTGCTCTGGTGCCTGTGACATCACAATGGTCTGGGCTGTGATGTGCTCTGGTGCCTGTGACATCAAAGGACCGGGCTCTGGTTTGCTCTGGTGCCTGTGACATCACAAGGAGCAGGTCTGTGATGCTCCTCCTGGCACCTGTGACATCAGGATGCAGGGCTGTGATTTCCTCTGGTGCCTGTGACACTACAAGGGTCAGTGCTCTGATGTGCTCTGGTGCCTGTGACATCACAAGGGCAGGTTTGTGATGTCTCTGGTGCCTGACATCACAGAGCGGGCTGTGAAGTGCTCTGGTGAATGTGACATCACAATGGTCAGGGCTGTGATGTGCTCTGGTGCCTGTGACATCACAATGGTCTGGGCTGTGATGTGCTCTGGTGCCTGTGACATCAAAAGGACCGGGGCTCTGGTTTGCTCTGGTGCCTGTGACATCACAAGGAGCAGGTCTGTGATGTCCTCTGGCACCTGTGACATCCAAGGAGCAGGGCTGTGATTTCCTCTGGTGCCTGTGACACTACAAGGGTCAGGGCTGTGATGCTCTGGTGCCTGTGACATAAAAAGGGGCAAGGCTGTGATGTGCTCTGGTGCCTGTGACATAAAAGGGGCAGGGCTGTGATGTGCTCTGGTGCCTGTGACATAACAAGGAGCAGGGCTGTGATGTGCTCTGGTCCTGTGACATCACAGGCGGGTGTGATGTGCTCTGGTGCCTGTTACATGACAAGGGTCAGGGCTGTGATGTTCTCTGGTGCCTGGACATCACATGGGGAAGGGCTGTGATGGGCTCTGTGCTTGTGACATCACATGGTCAGGCTGTGAGTGTCTGGCATGTGACATCACAATGGCAGGAGCTGTGATTGCTCTGTGCCTGTGACATGACAAGGTCAGGACTGTGATGTGCTCTGGCACTCTGACATCAAAAGGACCGGCTCGGTTTGCTCTGGTGCCTGTGACATCAAAGGACCTGGGCCTTGTTTGCTGTAGGTGCCTGTGACATCGCAGGGCCGGCTGTGATGTGCTAGTGCCTTGCACATCACGGAGCACGGCTGTGATGTGCCTGGTGCCTGTGACATCACAAGGGCAGGGCTCTGCTGTGCCTGGTGCCTGTGACATCACAAAGGTCAGGGTGTTGTGCTCTGGTGCCTGTTACATCACAAGGTTCAGAGCTGTGATGTGCTCTGGTGCCTGTGACTCAGGAGCGGGGCTGTGATGTGCTCTGGTGCCTATGACATCACAAGGTTCCGGCTGTGATGGGCTCTCGTGCCTGTGACATCAAGTGGTCAGGGCTGTGAGGTTCTCTGGTGCCTGTGCATCACAGGAGCAGGGCTGTGATTTGCTCTGGTGCCTGTGAGCTCCAGGAGCGGGCTTGATGTGCTCTGGTGCCTGTGACATCCAAGTCAGGGCTGTAGGCCTGGCTGTGACATCAAGGTCAGAGTGTGATGTCTCTGTGCTGGACATCAAGGGCGGGCTGTGATGTGCTCTGGTGCCTGTGACATCACAAGGTCGGGCTGTGATGGCTCTGGTGCCTGTGACATCCAGGAGCGGGCTGTGATGTGCTCTGGTGCTTGACATCACAAGGCAGGGCTGTGATGGCTCTGGTGCCTGTGACATCACAGGACTGATGTCTGGCTGTGCAGTCAGATTGTGTTCTCTGGGCCTGCTGACATGGACAAGCTGTGTGTCTGCATGGAGGCTGTGATGTGCTCTGGTGCATGTGACATCACAATGGTCAGGGCTGTGATTGCTCTGCTGCCTGTGACATGACAAGGGTCAGGACTGTGATGTGCTCTGGCCCTCTGACATCAAAGGACCCGGCTCGGTTGCTCTGGTGCCTGTGACATCAAAGGACAGGGCTCTGTTGCTCTGGTGCCTGTGACATCACAAGGAGCAGGCTGTGATGTGCTCTGGTGCCTGTGACATCACAGGCGCCGGCTGTGATGTGCCTGGTGCCTGTGACATCACAAGGAGCAGGGCTTGTGTGCTCTGGTGCCTGTGACATCCAAGGTCAGGGCTGTATGTGCTCTGGTGCCTGTGACATCACAGGTTCAGGGCTGTGATGTGCTCTGGTGCCTGTGACATCCGAAGGAGCGGGCTGTGATGTGCTCTGGTGCCTGTGACATCACAAGGTCGGCTGTGATGGCTCGTGCCTGTGACATCCAAGGGCAGGGCTGTGAGGTGCTCTGGTGCCTGTGACATCACAAGGAGCAGGGGCTGTGATTGCTCTGGTGCCTGTGACATCACAAGGAGCAGGCTGTGATGTGCTCTGGTGCCTGTGACATCACAAGGCAGGCTCGGATTGCTCTGGTGCCTGTGACATCACAAGGCAGGGCTGTGATGTGCTCTGGTCCTGTGACATCACAAGGTAGGGCTGTGATTGCTCTGGTGCCTGTGACATCACAAGAGCAGGGCTGTGATGTGCTCTGTGCT
>JAREIS010001886.1:0-16647 GCA_030060385.1 Muscicapa striata striata | reverse complement strand
GGGGCCAGAGAGCAGCCCTGGGAGCCTCAGGGACAGTGTGAGGGGACAGCGTGAGCAGCCCTGGGACCCTTGGGGACAGTGTGAGGGGACAGCGTGAGCAGCCCTGGGACCCTTGAGGACAGCATGAGCAGCCCTGGGACCCTTGGGGACAGCGTGAGGGGACACTGTGAGCAGCCCTGGGACCCCCTCGGGACAGTGTGAGCAGCCCTGGGACCCTTGGGGACAGCGTGAGGGGACAGCGTGAGCAGCCCTGGGACCCTCGGGACAGAGTGAGCAGCCCTGGGACCCTCGGGACAGCGTGAGCAGCCCTGGGACCCTTGGGGACAGCGTGAGGGGACAGTGTGAGCAGCCCTGGGACCCTCGGGGACAGAGTGAGCAGCCCTGGGACCCTTGGGGACAGCGTGAGGGGACAGCGTGAGCAGCCCTGGGACCCTCGGGGACAGTGTGAGGGGACACCGTGAGCAGCCCTGGGACCCTCAGGGACAGAGTGAGCAGCCCTGGGACCCTCAGGGACAGCGTGAGCAGCCCTGGGACCCTCAGGGACAGCGTGAGCAGCCCTGGGACCCTTGGGGACAGCGTGAGGGGACACCGTGAGCAGCCCTGGGACCCTCGGGGACAGCGTGAGGGGACAGCGTGAGCAGCCCTGGGACCCTTGGGGACATCGTGAGGGGACAGCGTGAGCAGCCCTGGGACCCTCGGGGACAGCGTGAGGGGACACCATGAGCAGCCCTGGGACCCTCGGGGACAGCGTGAGCAGCCCTGGGACCCTTGGGGACAGAATGAGGGGACACTGAACATCCTGGGACCCCTGGGGACAGCGTGAAGGGGACACTCTGAACAGCCCTGGGACCCCTGGGGACACCCTGAGGGGACACTGTGAGCATCCCTGGGACCTCAGGAACACCCTGAAACCATCAGGGACACTGTGAGGGGACAGCCTGAACAGCCCTGGGACCCCTGGGGACACCCTGAGGGGACAGCCTGAACAGCCCTGGGACCCTCAGGGACAGCTCCAAAAATCTTTGGGGCCAGCCTGCAATGGCCCAGGGACATCCTGGAATCCCACTGACCAATGAGAGGGGACACAGCGGGGGCACTGACCGGCCAGAGAGGGACACACGACTGGCCAGGGGGACACAGGGGGGCCACTGACCAGCAGGGGGTCACTGACCAGCAGGGGGTCACTCACTGGTTGGGGGTCACTGACCAGTCAGATGTGTCACTGACCAGCAGGGGGCGTCACTCACGGGTCAGAGGTGTCACTGACCAGCAGGGTGCTCACTCACTGACCAGCAGGGGGGTCACTCACTGACCAGCAGGGGGGTCACTCACTGACCAGCAGGGGGGTCACTCACTGACCAGCAGAGGGACACTCATTGGTCAGGGGTGTCACTGACCATCAGGGTGGTCACTCACTGACTATCAGGGTGGTCACTCACTGACCAGCAGGGCAGTCACTCAATGACCAGCAGGGGGGTCACTCCCTGCCCATCAGGGGTCACTCCCTGCCCAGCAGGGCGGTCACTCACTGACCAGCAGGGTGGTCACTCACTGACCAGCAGGGTGGTCACTCACTGGTCAGAGGTGTCACTGACCATCAGGGGTCACTCCCTGCCCAGCAGGGGGGTCACTCCCTGCCCATCAGGGGTCACTCCCTGCCCAGCAGGGCAGTCACTCACTGACCATCAGGGGTCACTCCCTGCCCATCAGGGGTCACTCCCTGCCCAGCAGGGCGGTCACTCACTGACCATCAGGGGTCACTCCCTGCCCAGCAGGGGTCACTCCCTGCCCATCAGGGGTCACTCCCTGCCCAGCAGGGCGGTCACTCCCTACCCATCAGGGGTCACTCCCTGCCCATCAGGGGTCACTCACTGACCATCAGGGTGGTCACTCCCTGCCCAGCAGGGTGGTCACTCACCGGCCAGCGGATCCTCCTCCTCGCTGCTGGTGGACGGCAGCGGCTCCTCCAGGATCCCGCGCGAGTCGGCGCCCGAGAGACGGCCCCGCCGAGTCCCGTGGACGAACTCTCCGAGGAGGAGGCCGGGGAGCTGGGGGGGCACCCCAGAGCTGGGACACCAGCACCCCAAAACCAGCACCCCAAAACCCAGCACCCCAAAAAACAGCAGCACCCCAAAACCAGCACCCCAAAAAACCAGCACCCCAAAAAAACAGCACCCCAAAAAAACCAGCACCCCAAAAAAACCAGCACCCCAAAAAAAACCACCACCCCCCAAAAACCAGCACCCCAAAAAAAAAAGCACCCAAAAAACCAGCACCCCAAAAACCAGCACCCAAAAACCAGCACCCAAAAACCAGCACCCCAAAAAAACCAGCACCCCAAAAAACCAGCACCCCAAAAACCAGCACCCCAAAAAAAACAGCACCCCAAAAAACTCCAAAAAAACCAGCACCCCAAAACCAGCACCACCAAAAAAACCAGCACCCCAAAAAAAACAGCACCCCAAAAACCAGCACCCCAAAAAAAACAACACCCAAAAACCAGCACCCCAAAAACCAGCACCCAAAAAGCACCAAACCAGCACCCCAAAACCAGCACCCCAAAAACCAGCACCCCAAAAAAACCAGCACCCCAAAAAAACCAGCACCCCAAAAACCAGCACCCCAAAAAAAACCAGCACCCCAAAAACACACCACCCCAAAAACCAGCACCCCAAAAAACACACCACCCCAAAAACCACCAAAACCCCAAACCCACCAGAACCCAAAAACCTCCAAAACCCAAAAAAACACCAAAACCCAAAAAACCCACCAAACCCAAAAAAACGCACCAAAACCCAAAACCCACCAAAACCCAAAAAACCACCAAACCCCAAAAACCACCAAAACCCACGAAACCCAAAAAACCCACCAAAACCCAAAAACTACCAAACCCAAAAACCACCAGAACCCAAAAAACCACCAACCCCCAAAAGTCACCAAAACCCCAAAAGCACCAAAACCCAAAAAAACCACCAAACCCCAAAAACCACCAAAACCCACCGAAACCCAATAAACCACCAAAACCCAAAACCCACCAAACCCAAAAAAAACCACCAAAACCCAAAAAACCACCAAAAGCAAAAAATCACCAAAATCCAAAAACCCACTCAAACCCAAACAAACCACCAAACCCAAAAACCATCAAAACCCAAAAACCACCAAACCCAAAAACCACCAAAACCCCAAAAATCACCAAAACTCCAAAACCACCAAAACCCAAAAAAATCACCAGAACCTAAAAAACCAGCACCCCAAAAACCACCAAAACCCAAAAACCAACAAAACCCAAAAAACTCTCAGAACCCAAACCCCACCAAACCCCAAACCCCACCAAACCACCAAACCCACCAAACCCCTCGTGGTTTCCCAGCCTCACCTGTCATCCGCAGGCTGTGCCGCGTCGGGGGGCGCAGGGGGGGGTCCCTGGGGGTGCCCGGGGGGTTTGGGGGGGCTGCAGGGGCGGGGGGAGCCCCCCCAGGCTCCTCCAGGGGGCAGGAGGCCAGGCTGGAGGTGTCCATGGGTGACCCCTCCAGCTGGCTGCTCACGGCCGTCAGCGCGTCCGAGTCCTCGGCGCGCTCCGGGGACAGCGAGGCTGGGAGGGGGGACAGGGCAGGTGAGACCCCTGGAATTGGGGAGAGCCACGAGCAAAAGAGGGAAAAAACACCCCAAAAAACCCAAGGGATTGCCCCGAAACTTAGGGAGACCCACCCCAAAAACAAGGAGGAAAAAACCCCAAAAACAAGGAGAAAAAAACCCAAAAACTCAAGGGATTGCCCCAAAACCTAGGGAGACCCACCCCAAAAACAAGGAGAAAAAATACCCAAAAACTCAAGGGATTGCCCCAAAACCTAGGAAGACCCACCCCAAAAACAAGGAGGAAAAACCTAAAAATTCAAGGGATCGCCTCAAAACCTAGGGAGACCCACCCCAAAAACAAGGAGGAAAACCCCAAAAACAAGGAGAAAAAAACCCCAAAACTCAAGGGATTGCCCCAAAACCTAGGAGACCCACCCCAAAAACAAGGAGGAAAAACCTAAAAATTCAAGGGATTGCCCCAAAACCTAGGGAGACCCACCCCAAAAACAAGGAGGAAAAAGCCAAAACTCAAGGGATTGCCCCAAAACCTAGGGAGACCCACCCCAAAAACAAGGAGGAAAAAAACCCAAAACTCAAGGGATTGCCCCAAAACCTAGGGAGACCCAGCCCAAAAACAAGGAGGAAAAAAGCCAAAAACTCAAGGGATTGCCCCAAAACCTAGGGAGACCCAGCCCAAAAACAAGGAGGAAAAAAGCCAAAAACTCAAGGCATTGCCCCAAAACCTAGGGAGACCCACCCCAAAAACAAGGAGGAAAACCTAAAAATTCAAGGGATCGCCTCAAAATCTGGGGAGATCCCACCTGAAAAAAGGAGAAAAATCCCGAAAACCCAAGGGATCCCCACCCCAAAAATAGGAAAAAACCCCCAAACCCCAGGGATCCCCCACCCCAAAAACAGGAAAAAAACCCAAAACCCAAGGGATCCCCTGAAAAAAAAAAATAGGAAAAAGACCCCAAAAACTCAAGGGATCCCCCACCCCAAAAATAGGAAAAAAAACCCAAAAACCCAAGGGATCCTTTACCCCAAAAAAGGAGAAAACCCCAAAACCCAAGGGATCCCCCACCCCAAAAGTAGGAAAAAACCCCCAAAAATCCAAGGGATCCCCAAAAAAGCAGAAAACCCCCCAAATCCCCTCAACCCCCCCAGGACCCCCCAAACCCCCCCCAGCACTCACTGACGGTGGGGGCGGGGGACAGCTCCATCTGAGTGGCCTCGGCCTCTTGGGGGGCTCGTCCCGACCCCCCCTCTTCGTTTTCGGGGGGCTGGGGGGGGCGGGTGGGGATTTGGGGGGCCCCCGGGGGGGGCTCGGGGGGGGCTGGCGCCGGCTCCAGCATCACCAGGCTCCGCTGGGCTCCGGGAGGGGGGGTCTCCCCCGGGGTCCCGCCGTGCTCTGGGGGGGGGGGGGGGCAGGGATCAATGTTGTGGGGGACGACCCAGAAATTTGGGAACCCGTCCCCCATCCCCCATCACACCACCCTGTGCCATCCCATAATATCCCCACCCCCCCTTTTTTTCCATCTTTTGGGGATCCCAGATGTGCCTGATGTCCCCTCCCCCAGTCCCCCAAACTCTGGGGAGAACCCACCCCGAAAAAGGAGAAAAATCCCAGAAACCCAAGGGATCCCCACCCCAAAAAAAGGAGAAAACTCCCAAAACCCCCAAAAATCCAAGGATCCCCACCCCCAAAAAAAGGAGAAAACTCCCAAAACCCCCAAAAATCCAAGGGATCCCCCACCCCCAAAAAAGGAGAAAAACCCCAAAAACCCAAGGGATCCCCCACCCCCAAAAAAAGGAGAAAACTACCAAAAACCCCAAAAATCCAAGGGATCCCTCACCCCAAAAAAAAAGGAGAAAACTCCCAAAACCCCAAAAATCCAAGGATCCCCACCCCCAAAAAAAAGGAGAAAACTCCCAAAACCCCAAAAATCCAAGGGATCCCCACCCCAAAAAAAAGGAGAAAACTCCCAAAACCCCAAAAATCCAAGGGATCCCCCACCCCAAAAAAAAAGGAAAACTCCCAAAACCCCAAAAATCCAAGGGATCCCCCACCCCAAAAAAAGGAGAAAACTCCCAAAAACCCCAAAATCCAAGGGATCCCCACCCCCAAAAAAAGGAGAAAACTCCCAAAACCCCAAAAATCCAAGGATCCCTCACCCCAAAAAAAGGAGAAAACTCCCAAAACCCCAAAAATCCAAGGGATCCCCACCCCCAAAAAAGAGAAAACCCAAGGGATGCCCCCAAAATCTGGGGAGACCCCACCCCAAAACTAAAAACCCAAAGGATCCCCCATCTCAAAAAGGGAAGAAAAATCTCCAAAAAACCCATGGGCTCCCCCCAAAATCAGGGGAGACCCTCACACCAAAAAAAGGAGAAAACCCCCAAAACCCCATTAAACCCCCAAACCCCCCATCCCAACCCCACTGCAGCACACCCTGCCAGGCTGATGTCACCTCTCACCCCTCCCCAATCCCCCAAAATCTGGGGAGACCCCACCCCAAAAAAAGGAGAAAAACCCCAAAAAAACCAAAGGATCCCCCCAAAACCAAAGGGATCCCCCACCCCAAAAAAAAAGGAGAAAATCCCCAAAAACCCAAGGGATCCCCCTGAAAAAAAAAAAAAAAAAACCCCAAAAACCCAAGAGATCCCCCAAAGAAGAAAAAACCCCCAACCCCCATCCCAACCCCACTGCAGCACATCCTGCCAGGCTGATGTCACCTCTCACCCTCCCCAGTCCCCAAAATCTGGGGAGACCCCACCCCAAAAAAAAAGGAGAAAAACCCCAAAACCAAAGGATCCCCCAAAACCAAAGGGATCCCCCACCCCAAAAAAAAAGGAGGAGAAAATCCCCAAAACCCAAGGGATCCCCTGAAAAAAAAAAAAGAAAAAAACCCCAAAAACCCAAGAGATCCCCCAAAAAGAAGAAAACCCCAACCCCCATCCCAACCCCACTGCAGCACACCCTGCCAGGCTGATGTCACCTCTCACCCCTCCCCAGTCCCCCAAAACCTGGGGAGACCCCACCCCAAAAAAAGGAGAAAAACCCCAAAAAAACCAAAGGATCCCCCCAAATCAGTAGATTCCCACCCCAAAAAAATGAAAAAAAAAAAAAACCCAAAACACAAGGGATGCGCCCCCAAAAAAATGAAAAAAACTCCCAAAAAACCCAAGAGACCCCACCCCAAAAAACGAGACAACTCCCCAACCCCCATCCCAACCGCACTGCAGCACATCCTGTCGAGCTGATGTCACCTCTCACGCCTCCCCCTGTCCCCTGTCCCCTGTCCTCTGTCCCCTGTCCCTCCCCCCTGTCCCCCCTGTCCCTCTGTCCCCTGTACCCTGTCCCCCTGTCCTCTGTCCCCTGTCCCCCTGTCCCCTGTACCCTGTCCCCCTGTCCTCTGTCCCCTGTACCCTGTCCCCCTGTCCTCTGTCTCCCCTGTTCCCTGTCCCCGTGCCCGGTGGCAGTGCACCACGTGAGGAAGACAGTAGAATGTATAGTTATCTCCAGTCCCCTTGTCCCCCTGTCCCCTGTCCCCCTGTCCCTGTCCCCTGTCCCCGTGCCCGGTGGCAGTGCACCACGGGAGGAAGACAGTAGAATGTATAGTTATCTCCAGCCCCCTGTCCCCTGTCCCCCTGTCCCCTGTCCCCTGTCCCCGTGCCCGGTGGCAGTGCACCACGCGAGGAAGAC
Organism: Muscicapa striata striata; assembly: GCA_030060385.1. NCBI lineage: Eukaryota > Metazoa > Chordata > Aves > Passeriformes > Muscicapidae > Muscicapa > Muscicapa striata. The sequence goes on along the minus strand of JAREIS010001886.1, from coordinate 9,365 downwards.
AGTAGAATGTATAGTTATCTCCAGCCCCCTGTCCCCCTGTCCCCTGTCCCCTGTCCCTGTCCCCCTGTCCCGTGCCCGGTGGCAGTGCACCACGCGAGGAAGACAGTAGAATGTATAGTTATCTCCAGTCCCCTGTCCCCTGTCCCTGTCCCTGTCCCGTGCCCGGTGGCAGTGCACCACGCGAGGAAGACAGTAGAATGTATAGTTATCTCAGCCCCTTGTCCCCCTGTCCCCCTGTCCCTGTCCCCTGTCCCCGTGCCCGGTGGCAGTGCACCACGCGAGGAAGACAGTAGAATGTATAGTTATCTCCAGCCCCTTGTCCCCTGTCCCCTATCCCCCTGCCCCCTGTCCCCTGTCCCCCTGTCCCCTGTCCCTGTCCCCCTGTCCCCATGCCCGGTGGCAGTGCACCACGCGAGGAAGACAGTAGAATGTATAGTTATCTCCAGCCGGGGGTGTGACCCTCCAACTATACAATCTACTACCTCAGCCCATGCGGCGCAGCTCCTGCTTGGGGGATGGGGGGTCCTGCTCTCTGGAAAAGTTGTTTGGTTTTTTTTTGATTTTTTTTTGGGTTTTTTTTTTTTTTTTTTTTTTTTGGGGGGGGTGTTTTTTTTTTTTTTTTTTTTTTTGGAGGGGTTTACCTGAAGGGGTGAGCTCGGCTGAAGCGGGGATGGATTTGGGTGCTGAGTCCTGTGGGGAATAAAGGGGAGAAGGTTTGGGGGGTTTGCAGGGTTTTGGGGTTTTTTGGAGGTTTTGGGGGTTTTTTTAGGGTTTTGGGGTTTTTTTGGAGGTTGTTTTTGGGGTATTTTGGGGGGTTTTTTGGAGTTTTTTTCTGGGGTTTTTCGGGGTATTTTTTTTGGGTTTTTTGGGGTTTTTTTTGGTCCCACGGGGACACTGGGGCACCCATGGGGACATTGGGGCACCCATGGGAACATTGGGGCACCCATAGAGACATTGGGACACCCATGGGGACATTGGGGCACCCATGGGGACACTGGGGCACTCATGGGAACATTGGGGCACCCATGGGGACACTGGGGCACTCATGGGGACATTGGGGCACCCATGGCATCAACAGCACCCAGGTGGCATCAATGACATCCATGACACCAAGATGTCATCAATGTCACCAAGATGGCACCAGTGGCACTTGTGACACCCAAATGGCACCAATGGCACCCAGGTGGCACCAACTGGACGTGAATGTGACCAATGGCACTTGTGACACTCAGATGGCACCAATGTCACCCAAGACACTCAGATGGCACCAACAGCACATTGATGGCACATGGATGTCACCAATGGCACATGGATGGCATTAATATCACCCAAGACACTCAGATGGCACCAATGGCACTTGTGGCACTCAGATGGCACCAATGGCACCAAGATGGCACCAATGTCACCTATGACATTCAAATGGCACCAATGGCACATGGATGGCACCAATGGCACTTGTGACACTCAGATGGCACCAATGTCACCTATGACATTCAAATGGCACCAATGGCACATGGATGGCACCAATGGCACTTGTGGCACTCAGATGGCACCAATGTCACCTATGACATTCAGATGGCACCAATGGCACATGGATGGCACCAATGGCACTTGTGACACTCAGATGGCACCAGTGGCACCCGGGACACCCAGATGCCACCAACAGCACATGGATGGCACCAAGATGGCACCAGTGGCACATGGATGGCACCAATGGCACCAACAGCACCCAGATGGCACCAATGGCACTTGTGACACCCAGATGGCACCAGTGGCACCCCCTGGCACCCCGGGGTCTCACCTGGGCCTCGGCGCTGTCCTTGTCCTCGGGGCCGCGCTCGGCGCCCCTTGGCCTCGTCCTCGGCCGCCTGGCGCCGGCGCTTCTCGCGCCGCTCGTCCAGCTCCTCGTCCCGCAGCGCCTCCAGGCGCGCCAGGATGGGCACCTTCACCACTGGGGGACATGGGGTGACATGGGGGTGACATGGGGGTGACATGGGGGTGAGGGGCACCCAGGATGGGCACCCTGACCCCCCAGGATGGGCACCTTGACCCCCAGGATGGGCACCTTCACCACTGGGGGGGGGACATGGGGTGACATGGGGGGTGAGGGACACCCAGGATGGGCACCTTCACCACTGGGGGGACATGGGGTGACATGGGGGTGACATGGGGGTGAGGGGCACCCAGGATAGGCACCCTGACCCCAGGATGGGCACCTTCACCACTGGGGGACATGGGGGACATGGGGGTGAGGACCCCAGGATGGGCACCTTCACCACTGGGGGACATTGGGGGTGACATGGGGGGTGAGGGACCCCCAGGATGGGCACCTTCACCACTGGGGGACATGGGGGACATGGGGGTGACATGGGGGTGAGGGACCCCCAGGATGGGCACCTTCACCACTGGGGGGACATGGGGTGACATGGGGGTGACATGGGGGGTGAGGGACCCCCAGGATGGGCACCCTGACCCCAGGATGGGCACCTTCACCACTGGGGGGACATGGGGTGACATGGGGGTGACATGGGGGGTGAGGGGCACCCAGGATGGGCACCCTGACCCCAGGATGGGCACCTTCACCACTGGGGGGACATGGGGTGACATGGGGTGACATGGGGGTGAGGGACACCCAGGATGGGCACCTTCACCACTGGAGGGACATGGGGGTGACATGGGGGTGACATGGGGGGTGAGGGACACCCAGGATGGGCACCTTCACCACTGGGGGGGACATGGGGTGACATGGGGGTGAGGGACACCCAGGATGGGCACCCTGACCCCCAGGATGGGCACCCTGACCCCCCAGAACGGGCACCCTGAACCCCAGGATGGGCCCCTTCACCACTGGGGGGGGGACATGGGGTGACATGGGGGGTGAGGGACACCCAGGATGGGCCCCTTCACCACTGGGGGGAAAAACTGGGGGGTTTGGGGGGAAATTGGGGAAATTGGGGACCCCCAGGATGGGCACCCTGACCCCCCAGAATGGGCACCTTTACCACTGGAGGGGGAAAGAACTGGGGAGGGTCCCAGGGGGGGTCTGGGGGCTGCAGGGGGTGTCCCAGGGGTGTCCCAGGGGTCTGGGGGCTGCCCAGGGTGTCCCAGGGGTGTCCCAGGGGTCTGGGGGCTGCAGGGGGTCCCTGGGGTGTCCCAGGGTCTGGGGGCTGCAGGGGGTCCCAGGGGTGTCCCAGGGGTCTGGGGGCTGCCCAGGGGTCCCTGGGGTGTCCCAGGGGTCTGGGGGCTGCAGGGGGTCCCAGGGGTGTCCCAGGGTCTGGGGGCTGCCCAGGGGTGTCCCAGGGGTGTCCCAGGGGTCTGGGGGCTGCAGGGGGGGTCCCAGGGGTGTCCCAGGGGTCTGGGGGCTGCAGGGGGGGTCCCAGGGGTGTCCCAGGGGTCTGGGGGCTGCCCAGGGGGGTCCCAGGGGGTCTCACCAGACACGCAGTCGTGCATGCTCTCGGCGTCCAGGACCTTGCACTCCTCGGTCCAGCGGGTCAGCGCCGTGGGGATGCTGGACAGGGTCCCTGGGGGGAGGGGAGGGGAGGGGGCTTTGGAGGGGTCTGTGCCGTGTTTGGGGGGCTCTTCCTGTCCCTCCTGTGTCCCCAAGTGTCCCCTCCATGTCCCCAGATGTTCCCCTGCCCCCCTGTGCCCACTCACCTGCCTGGCCACAGTGTCCCTCTATGTCTCCAAGTGTCCCCAAATGCCCTCTGTACCCACTGGCCTGCCTGGCTGTGGCTGTCCCCATGTCCCCAAATGTCCCCCTTGTGTCCCCAGATGTCCCCATGCCCCCTGCGCCCATTTGCCTGCCTGCCTGCAGGGGTCACTCCCTGTCCCTGCCATGTCCCCTCCATATCCCCCAGTGTCCCTCCATGTCCCCAAATGTCCCCATGCCCCCTGTGCCCACCTGCCTGCCCAGCTGTGTGGGTGTCCCCAAGTGTCCCCAGATGTCCCCCCCGTGCCCACTCGCCTGCCTGGCTGTGAGGGTCACTCCCTGTCCCTGCCATGTCCCCAAGTGTCTCCCCAGGTGTCCCCAGATGTCCCCACGCCCCCCGCACCCACTGGCCCAGCTGCAGGGGTCACTCCCTGTCCCTGGCATGTCCCCAAATGTCCCCCCCATGTCCCCCACTCGCCTGCCTGGCTGTGGCTGCCCCCATATCCCCAGGTGCCCCCAGGTGTCCCCAAGTGTCTCCCCATATCCGCAGGTGTCCCCAGGTGTCCCCAAGTGTCTCCCCACATCCCCAGGTGTCCCCAGGTGTCCCCAGGTGTCCTCCACTCGCCTGCCTGGCTGTGGCTGCCCCCTATATCCCCAGGTGTCCCCAGGTGTTCCCAAGTGTCTCCTCACACCCCCAGGTGTCCCCAGGTGTCTCCCCACACCCCCAGGTGTCCCCAGGTGTCCCCCATGTCCCCCACTCGCCTGCCTGGCTGTGGCTGCCCCCTATATCCCCAGGTGTCCCCAGGTGTTCCCAAGTGTCTCCCCATATCCCCAGGTGTCCCCAGGTGTCCCCACACCCCCAGGTGTCCCCAGGTGTCCCCAGGTGTCCCCCATGTCCCCCACTCGCCTGCCTGGCTGCCGCCCGTGCCCTGCTCGTGGAAGAAGTCATCGAGCAGTTCGTCGTCGGAGCGGGCGATGATGTGCACGTCCTCATTGCCCACCAGCAGCCGCGCCCGGCCCCGGCTCTGCAGCGGCAGGCTGCTGCTCAGCTGCAGGATGTCTGCGGCTGCCGAGGGGCCCAGGAGCCTGAGGGGGGACAGGGGGGGTTAATGGGGGTGCTGGGGGGTATCTGGGGGGCTCAGAGGGGTGTCAGACCCCAAACTGGGGCTGTGAGACCCCCAGGTTGAGGCACACCCCGGCTCTGCAGCAGCAGGCTGCTGCTCAGCTGCAGGATGTCTGCGGCTGCTGAGGGGCCCAGGAGCCTGGAGGGGGGACAGGGGGGGTCAGGGGGTGTTTGGGGGCTGTGGGACCCCAATTTGGGGCTGTGAGACCCCCAGGTTGGGGCACAGCCCGGCTCTGCTGCTCAGCTGCAGGATGTCTGCGGCTGCCGAGGGGCCCAGGAGCCTAAAGGGGGGACATAGGGGGTCAGGGGGTGTTTGGGGGTATTTGGGGTGTTTTGGGGGGCTGTGGGACCCCCAGGTTGGGGCACACCCCAGCTCTGCTGTTCAGCTGCAGGATGTCTGTGGCTGCTGAGGGGCCCAGGAGCCTAAAGGGGGGACAGGGGGTTAATGGGGGTCAGAGGGGTGTTTGAGGGGTGTCAGACCCTAAATTGGGGCAGTGGAACCCCAAATTTGGGCTCTGTGACCCCCAGGCTGGGGCACACCCTGGCTCTGCTGCTCAGCTGCAGGATGTCTGTGGCTGCTGAGGGGCCCAGGGGGGTGTTTGAGGGGTGTCAGGACCTGAATTGGGGCTCTGGGACCCCAAATTTGGGCTGTGGGACAAGCCCAGGTAGTGGATGGGGATTCCAAGGGGGGTTTGGGGGTGTTCCAAGGGGGTTTGGGGGTTCCTGGGAGGGTTAGGGGTGCTCCAGGAGCGGTCACTCACCTCTGCAGGATCAGGGACGGGTTTGGGGTGTTCTCAGGGGGGGTTTGGCTGACCCCAGGGATGTTTTGGGGGTTTCTAGGGAGGTTCTGGGGTTCCCAGTGCACTCCCTCACCTCTGCAGGATCAGAGGAGGGTTTGGCTGCCTGGCCCCGGGGTAGTGCACGTGGATGGTGTGGGTTTGGGGGTGTCTCAGTGATGTTTTGGGGGTACTCTCAGTGGGTTTGGGGGTACACAGGGTGGGTTTGGGGGTTCAGGGGTCACTCTCTCACCTCTGCAGGATCAGAGGAGGGTTTGGCTGCCTGGCCCCAGGGTAGTGCACGTGGATGGTGTGGGTTTGGGGGTACACTGTGATATTTTGGGGGTTCCCAGGGTGGGTTTGGGGGTTCAGGGGTCACTCTCTCACCTCTGCAGGATGAGTGGAGGGTTTGGCTGCCTGGCCCCGGGGTAGTGCATGTGGATGGTGTGGGTTTGGTGTGTCTCAGGGTGGGTTTGGTGTGTCCCAGGGTGGGTTTGGGGGTTCCCAGGGTGGGTTTGGTGTGTCTCAGGGTGGGTTTGGTGTGTCTCAGGGTGGGTTTGGGGGCTCAGGGGTCACTCTCTCACCTTTGCAGGATGAGGGGAGGGTTTGGCTGCCTGGCCCCGGGGTAGTGCACATGGATGGTGTGGGTTTGGGGGCTCCCAGGGTGGGTTTGGTGTGTCCCAGGGTGGGTTTGGGGGTTCCCAGGGTAGGTTTTTGGGGTTCCCTCACCTCTGCAGGATGAGGGGCGGGTTTGGCTGCCTGGCCCCGGGGTAGTGCACGTGGATGGTGTGGGTTTGGGGGTACACTGTGATATTTTGGGGGTTCCCAGGGTGGGTTTGGTGGTTCAGGGGTCACTCTCTCACCTCTGCAGGATCAAAGGAGGGTTTGGCTGCCTGGCCCCGGGGTAGTGCACGTGGATGGTGTGGGTTTGGGGGCTCCCAGGGTGGGTTTGGTGTGTCTCAGGGTGGGTTTGGGGGTACACTGTGATATTTTGGGGGCTTCCTCACCTCTGCAGGATGAGGGGAGGGTTTGGCTGCCTGGCCCGGGGTAGTGCACGTGGATGGTGTGGGTTTGGGGTTCCCAGGGTGGGTTTGGTGTGTCTCAGGGTGGGTTTGGGGGTACACTGTGATATTTTGGGGGGTTCCCAGGGTGGGTTTGGGGGTTCCCAGGGTAGGTTTTTGGGGTTCCCTCACCTCTGCAGGATCAGAGGAGGGTTTGGCTGCCTGGCCCCGGGGTAGTGCATGTGGATGGTGTGGGTTTGGGGGCTCCCAGGTGGGTTTGGTGTGTCTCAGGGTGGGTTTGGGGGCTCAGGGGTCACTCTCTCACCTCTGCAGGATCAGAGGAGGGTTTGGCTGCCTGGCCCCGGGGTAGTGCATGTGGATGGTGTGGGTTTGGGGGCTCCCAGGGTGGGTTTGGTGTGTCTCAGGGTGGGTTTGGGGGTACACTGTGATATTTTGGGGGTTCCCAGGGTGGGTTTGGGGGCTCAGGGGTCACTCTCTCACCTCTGCAGGATGAGGGGAGGGTTTGGCTGCCTGGCCCCGGGGTAGTGCACGTGGATGGTGTGGGTTTGATGTGTCTCAGGGTGGGTTTGGTGTGTCTCAGGGTGGGTTTGGGGGTTCAGGGGTCACTCTCTCACCTCTGCAGGATGAGTGGAGGGTTTGGCTGCCTGGCCCCGGGTAGTGCACGTGGATGGTGTGGGTTTGGGGGTACACTGTGATATTTTGGGGGGGGTTCCCAGGGTGGGTTTGGGGGCTCAGGGGTCACTCTCTCACCTCTGCAGGATGAGGGGAGGGTTTGGCTGCCTGGCCCCGGGGTAGTGCACATGGATGGTGTGGGTTTGATGTGTCTCAGGGTGGGTTTGGTGTGTCTCAGGGTGGGTTTGGGGGTTCCCAGGGTGGGTTTGGTGTGTCTCAGGGTGGGTTTGGGGGTTCAGGGGTCACTCTCTCACCTTTGCAGGATGAGGGGAGGGTTTGGCTGCCTGGCCCCGGGGTAGTGCACGTGGATGGTGTGGGTTTGGGGGCTCCCAGGGTGGGTTTGGTGTGTCTCAGGGTTGGTTTGGTGGTACACTGTGATATTTTGGGGGCTTCCCTCACCTCTGCAGGATGAGGGGAGGGTTTGGCTGCCTGGCCCCGGGGTAATGCATGTGGATGGTGTGGGTTTGGTGTGTCTCAGGGTGGGTTTGGGGGTTCCCAGGGTGGGTTTGGGGGTTCCCAGGGTAGGTTTTGGGGTTCCCTCACCTCTGCAGGATGAGGGGAGGGTTTGGCTGCCTGGCCCCGGGGTAGTGCACGTGGATGGTGTGGGTTTGATGTGTTTCAGGGTGGGTTTGGTGTGTCTCAGGGTGGGTTTGGTGTGTCTCAGGGTGGGTTTGGGGGCTCCCAGGGTGGGTTTGGGGGTTCCCAGGGTAGGTTTTTGGGGTTCCCTCACCTCTGCAGGATGAGGGGAGGGTTTGGCTGCCTGGCCCCGGGGTAGTGCACGTGGATGGTGTGGGTTTGATGTGTCTCAGGGTGGGTTTGGTGTGTCTCAGGGTGGGTTTGGGGTGTCTCAGGGTGGGTTTGGTGTGTCTCAGGGTGGGTTTGGGGGTACACTGTGATATTTTGGGGGTTCCCAGGGTGGGTTTGGGGGCTCAGGGGTCACTCTCTCACCTCTGCAGGATGAGGGGAGGGTTTGGCTGCCTGGCCCGGGGTGGATGGTGTGGGTTTGATGTGTCCCAGGGTGGATGGTGTGGGTTTTGATGTGTCCCAGGGTGGGTTTGGTGTGTCTCAGGGTGGGTTTGGTGTGTCTCAGGGTGGGTTTGGTGTGTCCCAGGGTGGGTTTGGGGCTGCCTGGCCCCGGGGTAGTGCACGTGGATGGTGTGCCCAGCGTTGGCTGTCAGCTGCCTGAGCGTGCGCTGGCTCCGGCCCAGCCCCTGCGCCAGCCGCGCGCCCCCGGCGCCGCCGCCCAGCCCCAGCGCCCCGTGCTCCGCGTGCCGCACCAGCAGCGGGTGGCTGGCGGGGATGTTCCCGGGGAGGGATGTCAGCTGGGAGGAAAAATACATGGGAGGGGTTAGGAGGGGAAAAGACCGAAAAATATGGGGGTTAGAGGAAAAGACTGAAAAATGTAGGGGGTTGGAGGGTGGAAATTGCAAAAAAATAAATGGGGGGTTAGAAATAGCACAAAAAAATATAAGGGGTTAGAGGGGGGAAATAGACTGAAAAAATAAATGGGGGGTTAGAGGGGGAAAATAGACTGGAAAATAGGGGGTTAGAGGGAGGAAATTGACAAAAAAATAAATGGAGGGTTAGAGGGAAATAGCACAAAAAAAATATAAGAGGGTTAGAGGGAAATGCACAAAAAATATAAGGGGGTTAGAGGGAAATAGACTGAAAAATAAAGGGGGTTGAGGAAATAGACAAAAATAGGGGGTTAGAGGAAATAGCACAAAAATATAGGGGTTAAAGGGAAATGTGAAAAATATGGGGGTTAGAGGGAAATAGACTGAAAAATATGGGGGTTAGGGGAAATTGACAAAAATAAGAGGGTTAGAGGGGAAATAGACTGAAAAATAAGGGGAGAAGCATTGAGGGAGAAATAGACTGAAAAATATAGAGAGGTTAGAGGGAAATAGACTGAAAAATATGGGGTTAGAGGGGGAAATAGCACAAAAAATAAATGGGGGTTAGAGGAAATAGACTGAAAAATACAAGGGGTTGGAGAAATAGCACAAAAAATATAGGGGTTAAGGGAAATAGACTGAAAAATATGGGGGTTAGAGGAGAAATAGACTAAAAATATGGGGAGTTAGAGGAGAATAGACCAAAAAATATGGGGGTTTAGAGGG
>JAREIS010001885.1:0-11174 GCA_030060385.1 Muscicapa striata striata | reverse complement strand
TGAAATGGCCTGAGATGAGTAGAGGCGGCTGAAATAAAGGAAAACTTGTTGAAATGACTGAAAAGCTCTGAAATGAAGGAAGAAAGGATAAAATAGAACTTCAGAGTGGTTCAAAAATGAAATGCGAGAAAGGGGGCAAATCAAACCGAGAGAAAACAGAAAAGTGACTGATGAAAAGATGCAGACAAGTGGCCAAAACTACTCTAATATCCTAAAACTGCTGCAATTACGGATGAAAGGAAATAAACCGGAGCCTGTTGAGAGGCTGTTAAAAAAATCAAATGATGAAACCAGGGAAAATCCCAAACCGAAGAAAACACTAAAAGCACATGGATGACAGAAGTGCAGAAAAACGCATCAAAGCTTGCCCAAATGATGCCTTGAATTTGCAGGATTTCATTCCATTTCCTGAAAGGAAGGGAGAAAGGAGGGCAAATTCAAACTGAGAGAAAACAGTAAAAGTGACTGGATGAAAAGCAGTGCAGACAAGTGGCCCAAAATTTACTCTAATATCCCTAAAAACATGCTGCAATTACGGAGGAAAGGAATAACCGGAGCCTGTTGAGAGGCTGTCAAAAAAAAAGAAATGGCGAAAAAAACCAGGGGAAAATCCCGAAACCGAAGAAAACACTAAAAGTACATGGCATGACAGGAAGTGCAGGAATATGCACCAAAGCTTGCCCAAATGATGCTCATTGAATTCGCAGGATTTCATTCCCTTTCCTGAAAGGAAGGATTTCCTTTCAGGAAAGGGAATGAAATCCTGAAATGGCAGGACAAAGTCTGAGAAACCCGCAGGAAAGGAGATATGATGTAATGAAATGAAATGCGATGGAAGAAATCCCGGAAATTCATAAAGGGGGTGACCACGCTGAAATGGCCTGAGATGAGTAGAGGTGGCTGGAAATAAAGCAAAACCTTGCTGAAATGACTTGGAAAAGCATCCTGAAATGAAGGAAGAAAGGATAAAATAGAATCTGTAGAGAGGTTGCTAAAGAAATGAAATGGTGAGAGAAAGGGAGGGCAAATTCCGAAACTGAGAGAAAAGAGTAAAAGTGACTCGAATGAAAAATAGTGCCGGGAAATGGCCCAAAACTTGCTCTAATTATCCCTAAAAACATGCTGCAATTACAGAGGAAAGAAAAAGTCAAAGCCTGTTTAGAGGCTGCTAAAAGAAAAGGAATTAGCAAAAAAAACAGGGGAAAATTCCGAAACCGAAGAAAACACTAAAAGTACATGGCATGAGAGGAAGTGCAGAAAAACGCACCAAAGCTTGCCCAAATGATGCTCATTGAATTTGCAGGATTTCATTCCCTTTCCTGAAAGGAAGGATTTCCTTTCAGGAAAGGGAATGAAATCCTGAAATGGCAGGACAAAGTCTGAGAAACCCGCAGGAAAGGAGATATGATGTAATGAAATGAAATGCGATGGAAGAAATCCCGAAATTCAGAGGGGTGACCACGCTGAAATGGCCTGAGATGAGTAGAGGTGGCTGGAAATAAAGGAAAACTTGCTGAAATGACTCGAAAAGCTTCCTGAAATGAAGGAAGAAAGGATAAAATAGAATCTTCAGACTGGTTGCTAAAAAAATGAAATGCCGAGAGAAAGTGAGGGCAAACTCCGAAACCGAGAGAAAACAGAAAAAGTGACTGGAATGAAAAGCAGTGCAGACAAGTGGCCCAAAACTTACTCTAATATCCCTAAAAACATGCTGCAATTACGGAGGAAAGGAATAACCGGAGCCTGTTGAGAGGCTGTCAAAAAACGAAATGGCTTAAAACCAGGGGAAAATCCCTAAACCGAAGAAAACACTAAAAGTACATGGGATGACAGGAAGTGCAGGAATATGCACCAAAGCTTGCCCAAATGATGCTCATTGAATTCGCAGGATTTCATTCCCTTTCCTGAAAGGAATGCCAATTTCCTGCTGAAAAAAACCAATCCCTCCCAGTTTCTTAATACCATTTAGGAGGAAGATACAGTCTCTTCAAAAATTTTTGGGCTCCTAACTGCTGGCATTTTTAGTCTACGAGAAAACAATAGGTTTGGAATTTTAGCATGCCGAAGCCCAGTCTCAGGACCATGCCCCTGCATGCAACGAAGGGCCTATTTCTCTGTGAAATAAAGATCACTTCACCACTTTTGTAATATCCATTTAGAGGAGGCTTTTGGCACTCCATGAACAGCCAGGGTTCTCAGTGGTGGCAGTTTTAGACTGGGAGAAAACCTGATTCCTTCGGAATTTTAGCTGTCAGACGACCAGTCTCAGGCCAATTATCCTGGATAAGAACACATGCCATTTTCTCACTGAAAAATACCACACCCTCCCAGTTTCTTTATACCAGTTTGAAGGTAGTGTTGGTCACTGCAAAGTAGCCAGTGTTCTCAGGGTTCTCCCATCTTCAGTCTGGTAGATATCCTGATCCCTTCGGAATTTTAGATTTCAGACGACCAGTCCCAGGCCCATTGCCTTGGACACGAACATAGGCCATTTTCGCTCTGAAAAAAACCACACCCTCCCAGTTTCTTAATACCACTTTGGAGGAAGGCATTTTATCTGCAACAGGAGCTAAGGTTCTAAGTGGTGGCGTCTTTAGTCTGGGAGAAATCCTGATTCTTTCGGAATTTTAACTGTCAGACACCCATTCTCCGGCCAATTGCCCTTGCTACGATCATGGGCCATTTTCCCTCTGAAAAAAACCACACCCTCCTAGTTTCTTAATACCTGTTTGGAGGTAGTGTTGGTCTCTCCAAAAGTAACCAGGCTTCTAACTGCTGGCATTTTTAGTCTGCGAGAAAACATTAGGTTTGGAATTTTAGCACGCAAAAGCCCAGTCTCAGGACCATGCCCCTGCATGCATAGAAGGGCCTATTTCTCTGTGAAATAAAGATCACTTCACCACTTTCGTAGTATCCATTTAGAGGAGAATTTTGGCACTCCATGAACAGCCAGGGTTCTCAGTGGTGGCAGTTTTAGTCTGGGAGAAATCCTGATTCCTTCGGAATTTGAGGTTTCAGACGACCAGTCTCAGGCCAAGGGCCCTGGATATGAACATTGGCAATTTTCCCTCTGTGTAAAACCACACCTGTGATGAAACAAGTCACCTTTTGTTCACTGTCTATTGCTCATTGATTAAGAAGAGTGTATTAGCAAACAACCCTACATGGGATAGATAATAAAAAGAGGGACCTCTTGCCCGCTTATTGTCTGGCAGTGAGACAGTTAACTGCCCTAGTGTCCTGCTTTGCTTAGATAAGCCTTTTGCCTCACTTATCTAACAGACCTTGAAAAGAAGCTGGTTGTAAATTATCCCGCCTTGCTGGCGAGCCCGCAAGGACGGATAACTGCTATGCTTGCATACTCACAAATGTTTGTAGATAATTGCAGGGCTAGGTTCAAGGAAGAAGACGCCAAAAAGACCGTCATGAGCCCACATCAAAGACCACCAGGAGGCAGGAAAACACCCCTAGCAACTGACAGAGCAAGCGCAAAGTGACCGGAAGGATGACCTGGCAGAGAGAGCGGAGACCCAAAAAAGGGGGATGCGGAACACAGTCCGCGCGGCGGAGGATTTCGGAAGGCAGCGACCCCCTCCCCCCCCGTCGCCCAGCGCTGCATCTTTGCTTACTCTTTTCTGTAACAATAAATTGGCTACATAATTGGCTTTTAAGGCCCGTTGTGCTTATTTATAACAACACCCTCCCAGTTTCTTAAAAGCATTTAGGAGGAAGATACAGTCTCTTCAAAAGTAGCTAGGGTTCTAACTGGTGGCATCTTTAGTCGAGGAGAAATCCTGATCCATTCGGAATTTGAGCTGTCAGACGCCCAGTCTCAGGCCAAAGTCCCTGGATAAGAACATTGGCCATTTTCCCTCTGAAAAAAACCACACCCTCCCAGTTTCTTAATACCAGTTTGGAGGTAGTGTTGGTCTCTCCAATAGTAGCCAGGATTCTAAGTGGTGGGATCTTTAATCTGGGAGAAATCCTGATCACTTCGGAATTTTAGCTGTCAGACGCCCAGTCTCAGGCCAATTATCCTGGATATGAACACTGGCCATTTTCCCTCTGAAAAAAACCACACCCTCCCATTTTCTTTATTCCAGTTTGGATGTAGTGTTGTTCACTCCAATAGTAGCCAGGGTTCTCAGTGGTGGCATCTTTAGTCTGGGAGAAATCCTGATCCATTCCGAATTTTAGATGTCAGACGCCCAGTCTCAGGCCAATTACCCTGGATACGATCATTGGCTAATTTCCCGCTGAAAAAAAACACACACTCCAAGTTTCTTAATACCAGTTTGGAGGAAGACATTTTATCTGCAACAAGAGCTAAGGTTCTAAGGGGTGGGATATTTAGTCTGGGTGAAATCCTGATCCTTTCGAAATTTTAACTGTCAGACACCCAGTCTCAGGCCAATTGCCCTGGATACGAACATTCGCTATTCTCCCTCTGAAAGAAACACATCCTCCCAGTTTATTAGTAGCAGTTTGGGGGTAGTGTTGTTCTCTCCAAAAGTAACCAGGCTTCTAACTGCTGGCATTTTTAGTCTGCGAGAAAACATTAGGTTTGGAATTTCAGCACGCCGAAGCCCAGTCTCAGGACCATGCCCCTGCATGCAACGAGGGGCCAATTTCTCTGTGAAATAAAGATCACTTCACCACTTTTGTAATATCCATTTAGAGGAGGATTTTGGCACTCCATGAACAGCCAGGGTTCTCAGTGGTGGCACTATTAGTCTGGGAGAAATCCTGATTCCTTCGGAATTTGAGGTTTCAGACGCCCAGTCTCAGGCCAAGGTCCCTGGATAAGAACAGTGGCCATTTTCCCTCTGAAAAAAACCACAGTCTCCCAGTTTCTTAATACCAGTTTGGAGGTAGTGTTGGTCTCTCCAAGAGTAGCCAGGAATCTAAGTGGTGGGATCTTTCATCAGGGAGAAATCCTGATCCCTTCGGAATTTCAGCTGTCAGACGCCCAGTCTCAGGCCAATTATCCTGGATATGAACACTGGCCATTTTCCCTCTGAAAAAAAAACACACCCTCCCAGTTTCTTAAAAGCAGTTTTTAGGAAGTCATTGTATCTCCAAAAGTAGTCAGGATACTTAGTGGTGGGATGTTTAGTCTGGGAGAAAACCTGATCATTTCGGAATTTTAGATGTCAGACACGCAGTCTCAGGCCAAGGTCCCTGCATAAGAAAACATGCCATTTTCCCTCTGAAAAAAAACACACTCTCCCAGCAGTTAGGAGGTAGTTTTGGTCACTCCAATAATAGCCAGGGTTCTCAGTGGTGGCATCTTTAGTCTAGGAGAAATCCTGAGCCCATCGGAATTTGAGCTGTCAGACGCCCAGTCTCAGGCCAATTATCCTGGATATGAACACTGGCCATTTTCCCTAGAAAAAAAAAAACACCCTCTCAGTTTCTTAGAAGCAGTTTTTAGGAAGTCATTGTATCTCCAAAAGTAGCCAGTATTCTAAGGGGTGGCATCTTTAGTCTGGGAGAAATCCTTATCATTTCGGAATTTTAGCTGTCAGACGCCAAGTCTCAGGCCAATTACTCTGGATACGATCATTGAACAATTTGCCGCTGAAAAAACCACACCCTCCCAGTTTCTTAATACCAGTTTTTAGGAAGACATTTTATCTGCAACAGGAGCTTAGGTTCTAAGGGGTGGCGTCTTTAGTCTGGGAGAAATCACGATCCTTTTGGAATTTTAACTGTCAGACACCCAGTCTCAGGCCAATTGCCCTTGCTACGAACATGGGCAATTTTCCCTCTGAAAAAAACCACACCCTCCCAGTTTCTTAATACCATTTAGGAGGAAGATACAGTCTCTTCAAAAGTGTCTGGGCTCCTAACTGCTGGCATTTTTAGTCTGAGAGAAAACATTAGGTTTGGAATTTTAGCATGCCGAAGCCCAGTCTCAGGAGCATGCCCCTGATTGCAACCAAGGGCCTATTTCTCTGTGAAATAAAGATCACTTCACCACTTTTGTAATATCCATTTAGAGGAAGCTTTTGGCACTCCATGAACAGCCAGGGTTCTCAGTGGTGGCAGTTTTAGTCTGGGAGAAATCCTGATTCCTTCGGAATTTGAGGTTTCAGACGACCAGTCTCAGGCCAATTATCCTGGATATGAACACTGGCCATTTTCCCTCTGAAAAAAAACACACCCTCCCAGTTTCTTAAAAGCAGTTTTTAGGAAGACATTGTATCTCCAAAAGTAGCCAGGATTCTAAGTGGTGGCATTTTTGTCTGGGAGAAATCCTGATCATGTCGGAATTTTAGATGTCAGACACCCAGTCGCAGGCCAAGGTCCCTGGATAAGAACACATGCCATTTTCCCACTGAAAAATACCACACCCTCCCAGTTTCTTTATACCAGTTTGGAGGTAGTGTTGGTCACTCCAAAGTAGCCAGGGTTCTCAGGGTTCTCCCATCTTCAGTCTGGTAGATATCCTTATCTATTCGGAATTTTAGATTTCAGACGACCAGTCCCAGGCCCATTGCCTTGGACACGAACATAGGTCATTTTCACTCTTAAAAAAACCACACCCTCCCAGTTTCTTATTACCAGTTTGGAGGAAGACATTTTATCTGCAATCGGAGCTAAAGTTCTAAGTGGTGGCGTCTTCAGTCTGGGAGAAATCCTGATCCTTTCGGAATTTTAACTGTCAGACACCCAGTGTCAGGCCAATTGCCCATGGTACGAATATGGGCAATTTTCCCTCTGAAAAAAACCACACCCTCCTAGTTTCTTAATACCGGATCGGAGGTAGTGTTGGTCTCTCCAAAAGTATCTGGGCTTCTAACTGCTGGCATTTTTCTCTGCAAGAAAACATTAGGTTTTTAATTTTAGCACGCCGAAGCCCAGTCTCAGGACCATGCCCCTGCATGCAAAGAAGGGCCTATTTCTCTGTGAAATAAAGATCACTTCACCACTTTCATAGTATCCATTTAGAGGAGGCTTTTGGCACTCCATGAAGAGCCAGGGTTCTCAGTGGTGGCAGTTTTAGTCTGGGAGAAATCCTAAATCCTTCGGAATTTGAGGTTTCAGACGACCAGTCTCAGGCCAAGGGCCCTGGATATGAACATTGGCAATTTTCCCTCTGAAAAAAACCACACCCTCCCAGTTTCTTAATACCATTTAGGAGGAAGATACAGTCTCTTCAAAAGTAGCCAGGGTTCTAACTGGTGGCATCTTTAGTCGAGGAGAAATCCTGATCCATTCAGAATTTGAGCTGTCAGACGCTCAGTCTCAGGCCAAGATCCCTGGATAAAAACATTGGCAATTTTCCCTCTGAAAAAAACCACACCCTCCCAGTTTCTTAATACCAGTTTGGAGGTAGTGTTGGTCACTCCAATAGTTGCCAGGTTTCTCAGTGGTGGCATCTTTAGTCTGGGAGAAATCCTGATCCATTCAGAATTTTAGCTGTCATACGCCCAGTCTCAGGCCAATTACCCTGGATACGATCATTGGCCAATTTCCCGCTGAAAAAAACCACACTCTCCCAGTTTCTTAATACCAGTTTGGAGGAAGACATTTTATCTGCAACAGGAGCTAAGGTTCTAAGGGGTGGCATCTTTAGTCTGGGAGAAATCCTGATCCTTTCGGAATTTTAACTGCCAGACACCCAGTCGCAGGCCAATTGCCCTGGATACGAACATTGGCCATTTTCCTTCTGAAAGAAACCACATCCTCCCAGTTTATTAGTAGCAGATTGGGGGTAGTGTTGGTCTCTCCAAAAGTAACCAGGCTTCTAACTGCTGGCATTTTTGGTCTGCGTGAAAACATTAGGTTTGTAATTTTAGCACGCCGAAGCCCAGTCTCAGGACCATGCCCCTGCATGCAACGAGGGGCCTATTTCTCTGTGAAATAAAGATCACTTCACCACTTTTGTAATATCTATTTAGAGGAGGCTTTTGGCACTCCATGAAGAGCCTGGGTTCTCAGTGGTGGCAGTTTTAGTCTGCGAGAAATCCTGATTGCTTCGGAATTTGAGGTTTCAGACGACCAGTCTCAGCCAAGGGCCCTGGATAAGAACATTGGCAATTTTCCCTCTGAAAAAAACAACACCCTCCCAGTTTCTTAATACCATTTAGGAGGAAGATACAGTCTCTTCAAAAGTAGCCAGGGTTCTAACTGGTGGCATCTTTAGTCTGGGAGAAATCCTGATCCCTTCGGAATTTGAGGTTTCAGACGCCCAGTCTCAGGCCAAGTTCCCTGGATAAGAACATTGGCCATTTTCCCTCTGAAAAAAACCACACCCTCCCAGTTTCTTAATACCAGTTTGGAGGTAGTGTTGGTCTCTCCAATAGTAGCCAGGATTCTAAGTGGTGGGATCTTTAATCTGGGAGAAATCCTGATCCCTTCAGAATTTTCGCTGTCAGACGCCCAGTCTCAGGCCAATTATCCTGGATATGAACACTGGCCATTTTCCCTCGGAAAAAAAACACACCCTCCCAGTTTCTTAAAAGCAGTTTTTAGGAAGTCATTGTATCTCCAAAAGTAGCCAGGATTCTAAGTGGTGGCATCTTTAGTCTGGGAGAAATGCTGATCATTTCGGAATTTTAGATGTCAGACACCCAGTCGCAGGCCAAGGTCCCTGGATAAGAACATGGGCCATTTTCCCTCTGAAAAAAACCACACGCTCTCAGTTTCTTTATACATGTTTGGAGGTAGTGTTGGTCACTCCAATAGTAGCCAGGGTTCTCAGTGGTGGCATATCTAGTCTGCCAGAAATCCTGATCCAGTCCGAATTTTAGCTGTCAGACGCCCAGTCTCAGGCCAATTACCCTGGATACGATCATTGGCCAATTTCCCGCTGAAAAAAACCACACCCTCCCAGTTTCTTAATACCAGTTTGGAGGAAGACATTTTATCTGCAACAGGAGCTAAGGTTCTAAGGGGTGGCATCTTTACTGTGGGAGAAATCCTGATCATTTCGGAATTTTAACTGTCAGACACCCGTTCTCAGGCCAATTGCCCTTGCTACGAACATGGGCCATTTTCCCTCTGAAAAAAACCACACCCTCCTAGTTTCTTAATACCAGTTTGGAGGTAGTGTTGGTCTCTCCAAAAGTAACCAGGCTTCTATCTGCTGGCATTTTTAGTCTGCAAGAAAACATTAGGTTTGGAATTTTAGCACGCAAAAGCCCAGTCTCAGGACCATGCCCCTGCATGCAACGAAGGGCCTATTTCTCTGTGAAATAAAGATCACTTCACCACTTTTGTAATATACGTTTAGAGGAGGCATTTTGCACTCCATGAACAGCCAGGGTTCTCAGTGGTGGCAGTTTTAGTCTGGGAGAAATCCTGATCCCTTCGGAATTTGAGGTTTCAGACGACCAGTCTCAGGCCAAGGGCCCTGGATATGAACATTGACAATTTTCCCTCTGAAAAAAACCACGCCCTCCCAGATTCTTAATACCATTTAGGAGGAAGATACAGTCTCTTCAAAAGTAGCCAGGGTTCTAACTGGTGGCATCTTTAGTCTGGGAGAAATCCTGATCATTTCAGAATTTTAGATGTCAGACACCCAGTCTCAGACCAAGGTCCCTGGATAAGAACACATGCCATTTTCCCTCTGAAAAAACGCACACCCTCCCAGTTTCTTTATGCATGTTTGGAGGTAGTGTTGGTCACTCCAAAGTAGCCAGGGTTCTCATGGTTCTCCCATCAACAATCTGGTAGATATCCTGATCCCTTCGGAATTTTAGATTTCAGACGACCAGTCCCAGGCCCATTGCCTTGGACACGAACATAGGCCATTTTCGCTCTTAAAAAAACCACACCCTCCCAGTTTCTTAATACCACTTTGGAGGAAGACATTTTTTCTACAGCACGAGCTAAGGTTCTAAGTGGTGGCGTCTTTAGTCTGGGAGAAATCCTGATTCTTTCGGAATTTTAACTGTCAGACACCCAGTCTCAGGCCAATTGCCCTTGCTACGAACATGGGCCATTTTCCCTCTGAAAACCACACCCTCCCAGTTTCTTAATACCAGTTTGGAGGTAGTGTTGGTCTCTCCAAAAGTAGCCAGGCTTCTAACTGCTGGCATTTTTAGTCTGCGAGGAAAACATTAAGTTTGGAATTTTAGCACGCCAAAGCCCAGTCTCAGGACCATGCCCCTGCATGCAGCGAAGAGCCTATTTCTCTGTGAAATAAAGATCACTTCACCACTTTTGTAATATCCATTTAGAGGAGGCTTTTCGCACTCCATGAACAGCCAGGGTTCTCAGTGGTGGCACTTTTAGTCTGGGAGAAATCCTGATTCCTTCGAATTTGAGGGTTTCAGACGACCAGTCTCAGGCCAAGGGCCCTGGATATGAACATTGGCAATTTTCCTCTGTGACCCACCTCCCAATTTCTTAAAACCATTTAGGAGGAAGATAGTCTCTTCAAAAGTAGCCAGGGTTCTCAGTGGTGGAATCTTTAGTCTAGGAGAAATCTGATCCTCCAAGATTTCAAATGTCAGGCCTTCAAGTCTCAAACCAGTATCCTGAATATGAACGACTAGCCCATTTTCCCTGGGAAAAAAGAGGCACACCCTCAGTTTCTTGAGAAAATAAGTTTTAGGAGAAAACATTGTATCTCCAAAGTAGCCAGTATTCCTAAGTGGCCAGTGGCATCTTTTGTCTGGGAGAAAACCTAGATATTTGAATTTTAGATGTCAGATCCCCAGTCTCAGGCCAAGCTCCCTGGATAAGAACACATGCCATTTTCCCTCTGAAAAAGCACACCTCCCAGTTTCTTTATACATGTGTGAGGTAGTGTTGGTCACTCCAAAGTAGCCAGGGTTCTCATGGTTCTCCCATCATCAATCTGGTAGATATCCTGATCCTTCGAATTTTAGATTTCAGACGACCAGTCCCAGCCCATTGCCGTGGACACGAACATAGGCCATTTTCGCTCTGAAAAACCACACCCTCCCAGTTTCTTAATACCAGTTTGAAGGAAGACATTTTATCTACAGCAGGAGTTAAGGTTCTAAGTGGTAGCGTCTTTAGTCTGGGAGAAATCCTGATTCTTTCGGAATTTTAACTGTCAGACACCCAGTCTCAGGCCAATTGCCCTTGCTACGATCATGGGCCATTTTCCTCTGAAAAAACCACACCCTCCCAGTTTCTTAATACCAGTTTGGAGGTAGTGTTGGTCTCTCCAATAGTAGCCAGGATTCTAA
>JAREIS010001883.1:0-15626 GCA_030060385.1 Muscicapa striata striata | reverse complement strand
GGTGTCAGATGCCCAGTCTCAGCCCAATTGCCCTGGCTACGATCACTGGACATTTTCCTCTGAAAAAACCATACCCTCCAAGTTACTTAATACCAGTTTGGAGGTAGTGTTGGTCTCTCAAAAGTAGCCAGGCTTCTAACTGCTGGCATCTTTAGTCTGGGAGAAAACATTAGGTTTGCAATTTTAGCAGGCGAAGCCCAGTCTTAGGACCATGCCCCTGCATGCAAAGAAGGGCCTATTTCTCGGTGAAATAAAGATCACTTCACCACTTTTGTAATATTCATTTAGAGGAGGCTTTGGCACTCCATGAACAGCCAGGGTTCTCAGTGGTGGCATTTTTAGTCTGGGAGAAATCCTGATCCATTCGAATTTGAGGTTTCAGACGGCCTGTCTCGGCCAAGGGCCCTGGATATGAACATTGGCCATTTTCCCTCTGTAAAAAAACACACTCTGCCAGTTTCTTAATACCATTTAGGAGGAAGATACCGTCTCTCCAAAAGTAGCCAGGGTTATAACTGGTGGCATCTTTAGTCTGGGAGAAATCCTGATCCATTCGAATTTGAGGTTTCAGACGCCCTGTCTCAGGCCAAGGGCCCTGGATATGAAAATTGGCAATTTTCCATCTGTAAAAAACCACACCCTCCCAGTTTCTTAATACCATTTTGGAGGAAGATACAGTCTCTTCAAAAGCAGCCAAGGTTCCAAGAGGTTGCATCTTTAGTCTGGGAGCAATCATGATCCCTTCCGAATTATAAGTGTCAGACGCCCAGTCTCAGCCCAATTGCCCTGGCTACGAACACTGGAAATTTTCCCTCTGAAAAAAACCATACCCTCCAAGTTTCTTAATACCAGTTTGGAGGTAGTGTTGGTCTCTCCAAATGTAGCCAGGCTTCTAACTGCTGGCATCTTTAGTCTGGGAGAAAACATTAGGTTTGTAATTTTAGCAGGCCGAAGCCCAGTCTCAGGACCATGCCCCTGCATGCAAAGGAGGGCTTATTCCTCTGTGACATAAAGATCACTTCACCACATTTGTAATATCGATTTAGAGGAGGCTTTCGGCTCTCCATGAACAGCCAGGGTTCTCAGTGGTGGCATTTTTAGTCTGGGAGAATTCCTGATCCATTCAGAATTTGAGGTTTCAGACGGCCTGTCTCCGGCCAAGGGCCCTGGATATGAACATTGGCCATTTTCCCTCTGTAAAAAGCCACACCCTCCCAGTTTCTTAATACCATTTAGGAGGAAGATACAGTCTCTCCAAAAGTAGCCAGGGTTCTCTGTGGTGGCATCTTTAGTCTGGGAGAAATCCTGATCCATTCGGAATTTGAGCTGTGAAACGTCCCGTCTCAGGCCAAGGGCCCTGGACACGAACACTGGACATTTTCCTCTGAAAAAAACCACACCCTCCCAGTTTCTTAACACAAGTTTGGAGAAAGACATTGTCTCTCCAGAAGTAGCCAGGATTCTAAGTGGTGGCATTTTTAGTCTGGGAGAAATCCTGATTCCTTCGGAATTTGAGGTTTCAGACGCCCAGTCTCAGGCCAAGGGCCCTGGATATGAACATTGGCAATTTTCCATCTGTAAAAAACCACACCCTCCCAGTTTCTTAATACCATTTAGGAGGAAGATACAGGCTTTCCAAAAGTACCCAGGGTTCTCAGTGGTGGCATCTTTAGTCTGGGAGAAATCCTGATCCCTTCGGAATTTTAGGTTTCAGACGCCCAGTTTCAGGCCCATTGCCCTCAACACAAACACTGGACATTTTCCTCTGAATAAAACCACACCCTCCCAGTTTCTTAATACAAGTTTGGAGGAAGACATTGTCTCTCAAGAAGTAGCCAGGATTCTAAGTGGTGGCATTTTTAGTCTGGGAGAAATCCTGATTGCTTCGGAATTTGAGGTTTCGGACGCCCAGTCTCATGCCAAGCGCCCTGGATATGAACATTGGCCATTTTCCCTCTGTAAAAAACCACACCCTCCCAGTTTCTTAATACCATTTTGGAGGAAGATACAGTCTCTTCAAAAGCAGCCAAGGTTCCAAGAGGTTGCATCTTTAATCTGGGAGCAATCATGATCCATTCCGAATTATAGGTGTCATACGCCCAGTCTCAGCCCAATTGCCCTGGCTACGATCACTGGACATTTTCCCTCTGAAAAAAACCATACCCTCCAAGTTTCTTAATACCAGTTTGGAGGTAGTGTTGGTCTCTCCAACAGTAGCCAGACTTCTAACTGCTGGCATCTTTAGTCTGGGAGAAAACATTAGGTTTGGAATTTTAGCAGGCCAAAGCCCAGTCTCAGGACCATGCCCCTGCATGCAAAGAAGGGCCTATTTCTCTGTGAAATAAAGATCACTTCACCTCTTTTGTAATATCCATTTAGAGGAGGCTTTTGGCACTCCATGAACAGCCAGGGTTCTCAGTGGTGGCATTTTTAGTCTGGGAGAAATCCTGATCCATTCGGAATTTCAGGTTTCAGACGGCCTGTCTCCGGCCAAGGGCCCTGGATATGAACATTGCCCATTTTCCCTCTGTAAAAAACCACACCCTCCCAGTTTCTTAATACCATTTAGGAGGAAGATACCGTCTCTCCAAAAGTAGCCAGGGTTATAACTGGTGGCATCTTTAGTCTGGGAGAAATCCTGATCCCTTCGGAATTTGAGGTTTCAGACGCCCAGTTTCAGGCCCATTGCCCTCAACACAAACGCTGGACATTTTCCTCTGAACAAAACGACAGCATCCCAGTTTCTTAATACCAGTTTGGAGGTAGTGTTGATCTCTCCAACAGTAGCCAGGCTTCTAACTGCTGGCATCTTTAGTCTGGGAGAAAACATTAGGTTTGTAATTTTACAGGCCAAAGCCCAGTCTCAGGACCATGCCCCTGCATGCAAAGAAGGGCTTATTCCACTGTGAAATAAAGATCACTTCACCACTTTTCTAGTATCGATTTATAGGAGGCTTTTTGCTCTCCATAAACAGCCAGAGTTCTCAGTGTTAGCATTTTTAGTCTGGGAGAAATCCTGATCCATTCGGAATTTGAGGTTTCAGACGCCCAGTTTCAGGCCCATTGCCCTCAACAAGAACACTGGATATTTTCCTCTGAAAAAAACCACACCCTCCCAGTTTCTTAATACAAGTTTGGAGGAAGATATTGTCTCTCCAAAAGTAGCCAGGTTTATATACGGTGGCATGTTTAGTTTGGGAGAAATTCTGATTGCTTCGGAATCTGAGATTTCAGATGCCCAGTCTCAGGCCTATTGCCCTGGCTATGAATATGGGCAATTTTCCCTCTGAAAAAAATCATACCCTCCCAGTTTTTTAATACCAGTTTGGAGGTAGTGTTTGTCTCTCCAAAAGTAGCCAGGATTCTAACTGCTGGCACCTTTAGTCTGGGAGAAAACATTAGGTTTGTAATTTTAGCAGGCCGAAGCCCAGTCTCAGGACCATGCCCATGCATGCAATGAAGGGCCTATTTCTCCGTGAAATAAAGATCACTTCACCACTTTTGTAATATCCATTTAGAGGAGGCTTTTGGCTCTCCATGAACAGCCAGGGTTCTCAGTGGTGGCATTTTTAGTCTGGGAGAAATCCTGATCCATTCGGAATTTGAGGTTTTAGACGGCCTGTCTCCGGCCAAGCGCCCTGGATATGAACATTGGCCATTTTCCCACTGTAAAAAACCACACTCTCCCAGTTTCTTAATACCATTTAGGAGGAAGATACCGTCTCTCCAAAAGTAGCCAGGGTTCTAACTGGTGGCATCTTTAGTCTGGGAGAAATCCTGATCCATTCGGAATTTGAGCTGTGAAGCGTCCCGTCTCAGGTCAAGGGCCCTGGAAAAGAACACTGGACATTTTACTCTGAAAACAAACACACCCTCCCAGTTTCTTAATACAAGTTTGGAGGAAGACATTGTCTCTCAAGAAGTAGCCAGGATTCTAAGTGGTGGCATTTTTAGTCTGGGAGAATTCCTGATTGCTTCGGAATTCGAGGTTTCGGACGCCCTGTCTCCTGCCAAGCACCCTGGAAATGAACATTGGCCATTTTCCCTCTGTAAAAAAAACACAACCTCCCAGTTTCTTAATACCATTTAGGAGGAAGATACTGTCTCTCTGAAAGTAGCCAGGGTTCTCAGTGGTGGCATCTTTAGTCTGGGGGAAATCCTGATCCGTTCGGAATTTTAGCTGTCAGACGCCCAGTCTCAGGCCCATTGCCCTGGACAGGAACACTGGACATTTTCCTCTGAAAAAAACCACACCCTCCCAGATTCTTAATACAAGTTTGGAGGAAGACATTTTCTCTCCAGAAGTAGCCAGGATTCTAAGTGGTGGCATTTTTAGTCTGGGAGAAATCCTGATTCCTTCGGAATTTGAGGTTTCAGACGCCCAGTCTCAGGCCAAGGGCCCTGGATATGAACATTGGCAATTTTCAATCTGTAAAAAACCACACCCTCCCAGTTTCTTAATACCATTTAGGAGGAAGATACAGGCTCTCCAAAAGTAGCCAGGGTTCTCAGTGGTGGCATCTTTAGTCTGGGAGAAATCCTCATCCCTTCGGAATTTGAGGTTTCAGACGACCACTCTGAGGCCCATTGCCCTCAACACGAACACTGGACATTTTCCTCTGAAAAAAACCACACCCTCCCAGTTTCTTCATACCATTTAGGAGGAAGATACAGGCTCTCCAAAAGTAGCCAGGTTTATATACGGTGGCATGTTTAGTTTGGGAGAAATTCTGCTTGCTTCGGAATCTGAGGTTTCAGATGCCCAGTCTCAGGCCTATTGCCCTGGCTACAAACATGGGCAATTTTCCCTCTGAAAAAAACCATACCCTCCCAGTTTTTTAATACCTGTTTGGAGGTAGTGTTTGTCTCTCCAAAAGTAGCCAGGATTCTAACTGCTGGCACCTTTAGTCTGGGAGAAAACATTAGGTTTGGAATTTTAGCAGGCCAAAGCCCAGTCTCAGGAACATGCCCCTGCATGCAATGAAGGGCCTATTTCTCTGTGAAATAAAGATCACTTCACCTCTTTTGTAATATCCATTTAGAGGAGGCTTTTGGCACTCCATGAACAGCCAGGGTTCTCAGTGGTGGCATTTTTAGTCTGGGAGAAATCCTGATCCATTCGGAATTTGAGGTTTCAGACGGCCTGTCTTCGGCCAAGGGCCCTGGATATGAACATTGGCCATTTTCCATCTGTAAAAAACCACACCCTCCAGGTTTCTTAATACCATTTAGGAGGAAGATACCGTCTCTCCAAAAGTAGCCAGGGTTGTAACTGGTGGCATCTTTAGTCTGGGAGAAATCCTGATCCATTCGGAATTTGAGCTGTGAAACGTCCCGTCTCAGGTCAAGGGCCCTGGAAACGAACACTGGACATTTTACTCTGAAAACAAACAAACCATCCCAGTTTCTTAATACAAGTTTGGAGGAAGACATTGTCTCTCAAGAAGTAGCCAGGATTCTAAGTGGTGGCATTTTTAGTCTGGGAGAAATCCTGATTGCTTCGGAATTCGAGGTTTCGGACGCCCTGTCTCCTGCCAAGCGCCCTGGATATGAACATTGGCCATTTTCCCTCTGTAAAAAAAACACAACCTCCCAGTTTCTTAATACCATTTAGGAGGAAGATACTGTCTCTCTGAAAGTAGCCAGGGTTCTCAGTGGTGGCATCTTTAGTCTGGGGGAAATCCTGATCCGTTCAGAATTTTAGCTGTCAGACGCCCAGTCTCAGGCCCATTGCCCTGGACAGGAACACTGGACATTTTCCTCTGAAAAAAACCACACCCTCCCAGTTTCTTAATACAAGTTTGGAGGAAGACATTGTCTCTCCAGAAGTAGCCAGGATTCTAAGTCGTGGCATTTTTAGTCTGGGAGAAATCCTGATTCCTTTGGAATTTGAGGTTTCAGACGCACAGTCTCAGGGCAAAGGCCCTGCATATGAATATTGGCCATTTTCCCTCTGTAAAAAAGCACACCCTCCCAGTTTCTTAGTACCATTTTGGAGGAAGATACAGTCTCTTCAAAAGCAGCCAAGGTTCCAAGAGGTTGCATCTTTAGTCTGGGAGCAATCATGATCCCTTCCGAATTATAGGTGTCAGACGCCCAGTCTCAGCCCAATTGCCCTGGCTACGATCACTGGACATTTCCCTCTGAAAACCATACCCTCCAAGTTTCTTAATACCAGTTTGGAGGTAGTGTTGGTCTCTCCAAAAGTAGCCAGGCTTCTAACTGCTGGCATCTTTAGTCTGGGAGAAAACATTAGGTTTGGAATTTTAGCAGGCCGAAGCCCAGTCTCAGGAACATGCCCCTGCATGCAAAGAAGGGCCTATTTCTCTGTGAAATAAAGATCACTTCACCACTTTTGTAATACTCATTTAGAGGAGGCTTTTGGCACTCCATGAACAGCCAGGGTTCTCAGTGGTGGCATTTTTAGTCCTGGAGAAATCCTGATTGCTTCGGAATTTGAGGTTTCAGACGCCCAGTCTCATGCCAAGCGCCCTGGATATGAACATTGGCCATTTTCCCTCTGTAAAAAACCACACCCTCCCAGTTTCTTAATACCATTTAGGAGGAAGATACCGTCTCTCCAAAAGTAGCCAGGGTTCTAACTGGTGGCATCTTTAGTCTGGGAGACATCCTGATCCCTTCGGAATTTGAGGTTTCAGACGCCCAGTTTCAGGCGCATTGCCCTCAACACAAACACTGGACATTTTCCTCTGAACAAAACGACAGCATCCCAGTTTCTTAATACCAGTTTGGAGGTAGTCTTGATCTCTCCAACAGTAGCCAGGCTTCTAACTGCTGGCATCTTTAGTCTGGGAGAAAACATTAGGTTTGTAATTTTAGCAGGCCGAAGCCCAGTCTCAGGACCATGCCCCTGCATGCAAAGAAGGGCTTATTCCACTGTGAAATAAAGATCACTTCACCACTTTTGTAATATCGATTTATAGGAGGCTTTTTGCTCTCCATAAACAGCCAGAGTTCTCAGTGTTAGCATTTTTAGTCTGGGAGAAATCCTGATCCATTCGGAATTTGAGGTTTCAGACGCCCAGTTTCAGGCCCATTGCCCTCAACAAGAACACTGGATATTTTCCTCTGAAAAAAACCACACCCTCCCAGTTTCTAATACAAGTTTGGAGGAAGATATTGTCTCTCCAATAATAGCCAGGTTTATATACGGTGGCATGTTTAGTTTGGGATAAATTCTGATTGCTTCGGAATCTGAGGTTTCAGATGCCCAGTCTCAGGCCCATTGCCCTGGCTACGAACATGGGCAATTTTCCCTCTGAAAAAAACCATACCCTCCAAGTTTCTTAATACCAGTTTGGAGGTAGTGTTGGTCTCTCCAAAAGTAGCCAGGCTTCTAACTGCTGGCATCTTTAGTCTGGGAGAAAACATTAGGTTTGGAATTTTAGCAGGCCGAAGCCCAGTCTCAGGAACATGCCCCTGCATGCAAAGAAGGGCCTATTTCTCTGTGAAATAAAGATCACTTCACCACTTTTGTAATACTCATTTAGAGGAGGCTTTTGGCACTCCATGAACAGCCAGGGTTCTCAGTGGTGGCATTTTTAGTCCTGGAGAAATCCTGATTGCTTCGGAATTTGAGGTTTCAGACGCCCAGTCTCATGCCAAGCGCCCTGGATATGAACATTGGCCATTTTCCCTCTGTAAAAAACCACACCCTCCCAGTTTCTTAATACCATTTAGGAGGAAGATACCGTCTCTCCAAAAGTAGCCAGGGTTCTAACTGGTGGCATCTTTAGTCTGGGAGACATCCTGATCCCTTCGGAATTTGAGGTTTCAGACGCCCAGTTTCAGGCGCATTGCCCTCAACACAAACACTGGACATTTTCCTCTGAACAAAACGACAGCATCCCAGTTTCTTAATACCAGTTTGGAGGTAGTCTTGATCTCTCCAACAGTAGCCAGGCTTCTAACTGCTGGCATCTTTAGTCTGGGAGAAAACATTAGGTTTGTAATTTTAGCAGGCCGAAGCCCAGTCTCAGGACCATGCCCTGCATGCAAAGAAGGGCTTATTCCACTGCCCTGGCTACGAACATGGGCAATTTTCCTCTGAAAAACCATACCCTCCAAGTTTCTTAATACCAGTTTGGAGGTAGTGTTGGTCTCTCCAAAAGTAGCCAGGCTTCTAACTGCTGGCATCTTTAGTCTGGGAGAAAACATTAGGTTTGGAATTTTAGCAGGCCGAAGCCCAGTCTCAGGAACATGCCCCTGCATGCAAAGAAGGGCCTATTTCTCTGTGAAATAAAGATCACTTCACCACTTTTGTAATACTCATTTAGAGGAGGCTTTTGGCACTCCATGAACAGCCAGGGTTCTCAGTGGTGGCATTTTTAGTCTGGGAGAAATCCTGATTGCTTCGGAATTTGAGGTTTCAGACGCCCAGTCTCATGCCAAGCGCCCTGGATATGAACATTGGCCATTTTCCCTCTGTAAAAAACCACACCCTCCCAGTTTCTTAATACCATTTAGGAGGAAGATACCGTCTCTCCAAAAGTAGCCAGGGTTCTAACTGGTGGCATCTTTAGTCTGGGAGAAATCCTGATCCCTTCGGAATTTGAGGTTTCAGACGCCCAGTTTCAGGCCCATTGCCCTCAACACAAACACTGGACATTTTCCTCTGAACAAAACGACAGCATCCCAGTTTCTTAATACCAGTTTGGAGGTAGTCTTGATCTCTCCAACAGTAGCCAGGCTTCTAACTGCTGGCATCTTTAGTCTGGGAGAAAACATTAGGTTTGTAATTTTAGCAGGCCGAAGCCCAGTCTCAGGACCATGCCCCTGCATGCAAAGAAGGGCTTATTCCACTGTGAAATAAAGATCACTTCACCACATTTGTAATATCGATTTATAGGAGGCTTTTTGCTCTCCATAAACAGCCAGAGTTCTCAGTGTTAGCATTTTTAGTCTGGGAGAAATCCTGATCCATTCGGAATTTGAGGTTTCAGACGCCCAGTTTCAGGCCCATTGCCCTCAACAAGAACACTGGATATTTTCCTCTGAAAAAAACCACACCCTCCCAGTTTCTTAATACAAGTTTGGAGGAAGATATTGTCTCTCCAAAAGTAGCCAGGTTTATATACGGTGGCATGTTTAGTTTGGGAGAAATTCTGATTGCTTCGGAATCTGAGGTTTCAGATGCCCAGTCTCAGGCCCATTGCCCTGGCTACGAACATGGGCAATTTTCCCTCTGAAAAAAACCATACCCTCCCAGTTTTTTAATACCAGTTTGGAGGTAGTGTTTGTCTCTCCAAAAGTAGCCAGGATTCTAACTGCTGGCACCTTTAGTCTGGGAGAAAACATTAGGTTTGGAATTTTAGCAGGCCGAAGCCCAGTCTCAGGACCATGCCCATGCATGCAATGAAGGGCCTATTTCTCCGTGAAATAAAGATCACTTCACCACTTTTGTAATATCCATTTAGAGGAGGCTTTTGGCACTCCATGAACAGCCAGGGTTCTCAGTGGTGGCATTTTTAGTCTGGGAGAAATCCTGATCCATTCGGAATTTGAGGTTTTAGACGGCCTGTCTCCGGCCAAGGGCCCTGGATATGAACATTGGCCATTTTCCCACTGTAAAAAACCACACTCTCCCAGTTTCTTAATACCATTTAGGAGGAAGATACCGTCTCTCCAAAAGTAGCCAGGGTTCTAACTGGTGGCATCTTTAGTCTGGGAGAAATCCTGATCCATTCGGAATTTGAGCTGTGAAACGTCCCGTCTCAGGTCAAGGGCCCTGGAAACGAACACTGGACATTTTACTCTGAAAACAAACACACCCTCCCAGTTTCTTAATACAAGTTTGGACGAAGACATTGTCTCTCAAGAAGTAGCCAGGATTCTAAGTGGTGGCATTTTTAGTCTGGGAGAAATCCTGATCCATTCGGAATTCGAGGTTTCGGACGCCCTGTCTCCTGCCAAGCGCCCTGGTTATGAACATTGGCCATTTTCCCTCTGTAAAAAAAACACAACCTCCCAGTTTCTTAATACCATTTAGGAGGAAGATACTGTCTCTCTGAAAGTAGCCAGGATTCTAAGTGGTGGCATTTTTAGTCTGGGAGAAATCCTGATCCATTCGGAATTTGAGGTTTCAGACGCCCAGTCTCAGGCCAAGGGCCCTGGATATGAACATTGGCAATTTCCCTCTGTAAAAACCACACCCTCCCAGTTTCTTAATACCATTTTGGAGGAAGATACAGTCTCTTCAAAAGCAGCCAAGATTCCAAGAGGTTGCATCTTTAGTCTGGGAGCAATCATGATCCCTTCCGAATTTTAGGTGTCAGACGCCCAGTCTCAGCCCAATTGCCCTGGCTACGATCACTGGACATTTTCCCTCTGAAAAAAACCATACCCTCCAAGTTTCTTAATACCAGTTTGGAGGTAGTGTTGGTCTCTCCAAAAGTAGCCAGGCTTCTAACTGCTGGCATCTTTAGTCTGGGAGAAAACATTAGGTTTGCAATTTTAGCAGGCCGAAGCCCAGTCTCAGGACCATGCCCCTGCATGCAAAGAAGGGCCTATTTCTCTGTGAAATAAAGATCACTTCACCACTTTTGTAATACTCATTTAGAGGAGGCTTTTGGCACTCCATGAACAGCCAGGGTTCTCAGTGGTGGCATTTTTAGTCTGGGAGAAATCCAGATTGCTTCGGAATTTGAGGTTTCGGACGCCCAGTCTCATGCCAAGCGCCCTGGATATGAACATTGGCCATTTTCCCTCTGTAAAAACCACACCCTCCCAGTTTCTTAATACCATTTAGGAGGAAGATACCGTCTCTCCAAAAGTAGCCAGGGTTATAACTGGTGGCATCTTTCGTCTGGGAGAAATCCTGATCCCTTCGGAATTTGAGGTTTCAGACGCCCAGTTTCAGGCCCATTGCCCTCAACACAAACACTGGACCTTTTCCTCTGAACAAAACGACAGCATCCCAGTTTCTTAATACCAGTTTGGAGGTAGTGTTGATCTCTCCAACAGTAGCCAGGCTTCTAACTGCTGGCATGTTTAGTCTGGGAGAAAACATTAGGTTTGTAATTTTAGCAGGCCGAAGCCCAGTCTCAGGACCATGCCCCTGCATGCAAAAAGGGCTTATTCCACTGTGAAATAAAGATCACTTCACCACATTTGTAATATCGATTTATAGGAGGCTTTTGCTCTCCATAAACAGCCAGAGTTCTCAGTGTTAGCATTTTTAGTCTGGGAGAAATCCTGATCCATTCGAATTTGAGGTTTCAGACGCCCAGTTTCAGGCCCATTGCCCTCAACAAGAACACTGGATATTTTCCTCTGAAAAAAACCACACCCTCCCAGTTTCTTAATACAAGTTTGGAGGAAGATATTGTCTTTCCAAAAGTAGCCAGGTTTATATACGGTGGCATGTTTAGTTTGGGAGAAATTCTGATTGCTTCGGAATCTGAGGTTTCAGATGCCCAGTCTCAGGCCCATTGCCCTGGCTACGAACATGGGCAATTTTCCCTCTGAAAAAAACCATACCCTCCCAGTTTTTTAATACCAGTTTGGAGATAGTGTTTGTCTCTCCAAAAGTAGCCAGGATTCTAACTGCTGGCACCTTTAGTCTGGGAGAAAACATTAGGTTTGGAATTTTAGCAGGCCGAAGCCCAGTCTCAGGACCATGCCCATGCATGCAATGAAGGGCCTATTTCTCCGTGAAATAAAGATCACTTCACCACTTTTGTAATATCCATTTAGAGGAGGCTTTTGGCACTCCATGAACAGCCAGGGTTCTCAGTGGTGGCATTTTTAGTCTGGGAGAAATCCTGATCCATTCGGAATTTGAGGTTTTAGACGGCCTGTCTCCGGCCAAGGGCCCTGGATATGAACATTGGCCATTTTCCCACTGTAAAAAACCACACTCTCCCAGTTTCTTAATACCATTTAGGAGGAAGATACCGTCTCTCCAAAAGTAGCCAGGGTTCTAACTGGTGGCATCTTTAGTCTGGGAGAAATCCTGATCCATTCGGAATTTGAGCTGTGAAACGTCCCGTCTCAGGTCAAGGGCCCTGGAAACGAACACTGGACATTTTACTCTGAAAACAAACACACCCTCCCAGTTTCTTAATACAAGTTTGGACGAAGACATTGTCTCTCAAGAAGTAGCCAGGATTCTAAGTGGTGGCATTTTTAGTCTGGGAGAAATCCTGATCCATTCGGAATTCGAGGTTTCGGACGCCCTGTCTCCTGCCAAGCGCCCTGGATATGAACATTGGCCATTTTCCCTCTGTAAAAAAAACACAACCTCCCAGTTTCTTAATACCATTTAGGAGGAAGATACTGTCTCTCTGAAAGTAGCCAGGATTCTAAGTGGTGGCATTTTTAGTCTGGGAGAAATCCTGATCCATTCGGAATTTGAGGTTTCAGACGCCCAGTCTCAGGCCAAGGGCCCTGGATATGAACATTGGCAATTTTCCCTCTGTAAAAAACCACACCCTCCCAGTTTCTTAATACCATTTTGGAGGAAGATACAGTCTCTTCAAAAGCAGCCAAGATTCCAAGAGGTTGCATCT
Organism: Muscicapa striata striata; assembly: GCA_030060385.1. Lineage (NCBI taxonomy): Eukaryota > Metazoa > Chordata > Aves > Passeriformes > Muscicapidae > Muscicapa > Muscicapa striata. The sequence continues at coordinate 3,096 of JAREIS010001883.1, read as the reverse complement.
TTAGTCTGGGAGCAATCATGATCCCTTCCGAATTATAGGTGTCAGACGCCCAGTCTCAGCCCAATTGCCCTGGCTACGATCACTGGACATTTTCCCTCTGAAAAAACCATACCCTCCAAGTTTCTTAATACCAGTTTGGAGGTAGTGTTGGTCTCTCCAAAAGTAGCCAGGCTTCTAACTGCTGGCATCTTTAGTCTGGGAGAAAACATTAGGTTTGGAATTTTAGCAGGCCGAAGCCCAGTCTCAGGACCATGCCCCTGCATGCAAAGAAGGGCCTATTTCTCGGTGAAATAAAGATCACTTCACCACTTTTGTGATACTCATTTAGAGGAGGCTTTTGGCACTCCATGAACAGCCAGGGTTCTCAGTGGTGGCATTTTTAGTCTGGGAGAAATCCAGATTGCTTCGGAATTTGAGGTTTCGGACGCCCAGTCTCATGCCAAGCGCCCTGGATATGAACATTGGCCATTTTCCCTCTGTAAAAAACCACACCCTCCCAGTTTCTTAATACCATTTAGGAGGAAGATACCGTCTCTCCAAAAGTAGCCAGGGTTATAACTGGTGGCATCTTTCGTCTGGGAGAAATCCTGATCCCTTCGGAATTTGAGGTTTCAGACGCCCAGTTTCAGGCCCATTGCCCTCAACACAAACACTGGACCTTTTCCTCTGAACAAAACGACAGCATCCCAGTTTCTTAATACCAGTTTGGAGGTAGTGTTGATCTCTCCAACAGTAGCCAGGCTTCTAACTGCTGGCATGTTTAGTCTGGGAGAAAACATTAGGTTTGTAATTTTAGCAGGCCGAAGCCCAGTCTCAGGACCATGCCCCTGCATGCAAAGAAGGGCTTATTCCACTGTGAAATAAAGATCACTTCACCACATTTGTAATATCGATTTATAGGAGGCTTTTTGCTCTCCATAAACAGCCAGAGTTCTCAGTGTTAGCATTTTTAGTCTGGGAGAAATCCTGATCCATTCGGAATTTGAGGTTTCAGACGCCCAGTTTCAGGCCCATTGCCCTCAACAAGAACACTGGATATTTTCCTCTGAAAAAAACCACACCCTCCCAGTTTCTTAATACAAGTTTGGAGGAAGATATTGTCTCTCCAAAAGTAGCCAGGTTTATATACGGTGGCATGTTTAGTTTGGGAGAAATTCTGATTGCTTCGGAATCTGAGGTTTCAGATGCCCAGTCTCAGGCCCATTGCCCTGGCTACGAACATGGGCAATTTTCCCTCTGAAAAAAACCATACCCTCCCAGTTTTTAATACCAGTTTGGAGGTAGTGTTTGTCTCTCCAAAAGTAGCCAGGATTCTAACTGCTGGCACCTTTAGTCTGGGAGAAAACATTAGGTTTGGAATTTTAGCAGGCCGAAGCCCAGTCTCAGGAACATGCCCCTGCATGCAATGAAGGGCCTATTTCTCTGTGAAATAAAGATCACTTCACCTCTTTTGTAATATCCATTTAGAGGAGGCTTTTGGCACTCCATGAACAGCCAGGGTTCTCAGTGGTGGCATTTTTAGTCTGGGAGAAATCCTGATCCATTCGAATTTGAGGTTTCAGACGGCCTGTCTCATGCCAAGGGCCCTGGATATGAACATTGGCCATTTTCCCTCTGTAAAAACCACACCCTCCCAGTTTCTTAATACCATTTAGGAGGAAGATACCCTTTTCCTCTGAACAAAACGACAGCATCCCAGTTTCTTAATACCAGTTTGGAGGTAGTGTTGATCTCTCCAACAGTAGCCAGGCTTCTAACTGCTGGCATGTTTAGTCTGGGAGAAAACATTAGGTTTGTAATTTTAGCAGGCCGAAGCCCAGTCTCAGGACCATGCCCCTGCATGCAAAAGGGCTTATTCCACTGTGAAATAAAGATCACTTCACCACATTTGTAATATCGATTTATAGGAGGCTTTTGCTCTCCATAAACAGCCAGAGTTCTCAGTGTTAGCATTTTTAGTCTGGGAGAAATCCTGATCCATTCGAATTTGAGGTTTCAGACGCCCAGTTTCAGGCCCATTGCCCTCAACAAGAACACTGGATATTTTCCTCTGAAAAAAACCACACCCTCCCAGTTTCTTAATACAAGTTTGGAGGCAGATATTGTCTTTCCAAAAGTAGCCAGGTTTATATACGGTGGCATGTTTAGTTTGGGAGAAATTCTGATTGCTTCGAATCTGAGGTTTCAGATGCCCAGTCTCAGGCCCATTGCCCTGGCTACGAACATGGGCAATTTTCCCTCTGAAAACCATACCCTCCCAGTTTTTAATACCAGTTTGGAGATAGTGTTTGTCTCTCCAAAAGTAGCCAGGCTTCTAACTGCTGGCACCTTTAGTCTGGGAGAAAACATTAGGTTTGGAATTTTAGCTGGCCGAAGCCCAGTCTCAGGACCATGCCCATGCATGAAATGAAGGTCCTATTTCTCGGTGAAATAAAGATCACTTCACCACTTTTGTAATATCCATTTAGAGGAGGCTTTTGGCACTCCATGAACAGCCAGGGTTCTCAGTGGTGGCATTTTTAGTCTGGGAGAAATCTTGATCCATTCGAATTTGAGGTTTTAGACGGCCTGTCTCGGCCAAGGGCCCTGGATATGAACATTGGCCATTTTCCCCACTGTAAAAAACCACACTCTCCCAGTTTCTTAATACCATTTAGAGGAAGATACCGTCTCTCCAAAGTAGCCAGGGTTCTAACTGGTGGCATCTTTAGTCTGGGGGAGAAATCCTGATCCATTCGAATTTGAGCTGTGAAACATCCCGTCTCAGGTCAAAGGGCCCTGAAACAGACACTGGACATTTTACTCTGAAAACAAACACACCCTCCCAGTTTCTTAATACAAGTTTGGACAGGAACATTGTCTCTCTCAGTAGCCAGGATTCTAAGTGGTGGCATTTTTAGTCTGGGAGGGTCTGATCTATTCGGAGTCGAGTTTCGGACGCCCTGTCTCTATAGCGCCCTGGATATGAACATTGGCCATTTTCCCTCTGTAAAAAAACACAACCTCCAAGTTTCTTAATACCATTTAGGAGGAAGATACTGTCTCTCTGAAAGTAGCCAGGATTCTAAGTGGTGGCATTTTAGTCTGGGAGAAATC
>JAREIS010001882.1:0-37702 GCA_030060385.1 Muscicapa striata striata | reverse complement strand
TCCCGCCCAGCCAATCCTGAGGTTTGCTGAGGAGGCTCGCCCAAAGCCATGGGCCGCCACAACAGAGAGAACAAACAAAAGGCTGTGCCCACAGCACGGACAGGGAGAAGCAAGGAAACAAGCAGAGGACTCCAAAGCTCTGCCTGGGCTAACGTGCCCTGTTCCAGAGGAGCCTGGGGCTCTGCACAGGCACTGAAAGCCCATTTTACCTCAGAAGTCCTCATGGGCTCCGTGGTTCCTTCACGCTTCTCTGCCTTGTCTTCTGATGATGTTGCAGCCATGCACCGCACACATTTCATGGCCTTCCTGGAGTGCTCTGACAGCTGCTTCCCTTCTGCTCCAGCAGCCTGCTGGGTATTCAGAGAGGAGATGATTCCCTTATTTCCAACACCACACAAGCTGTCCTTCAGAAATCTCCGTATTGGGAAGCATCCTCGAAGCACCAGCAGTGCAGCTGCTGTTCAGCCCTTGCTACAAAACTCTGCTCACTTTAGTTCATCACTCTGCTCACCTGCTCCATTCCTTTGCACACAGAATCCAAAGCCCCACATGTTGCCTACCTATGCCTGGACACAGGAGAAGCAGCTCCCCATGCCCAGCTTTTGGCCTGGAGCTGATTTGAACAGCAAACCCTTGCACAGCCAGCCCCAGGGCAGGGAGCAAACTCTCCCTCTCCCAACTTCAGAGCATTCCACACAGGAGCAGAGAACAATGTGGGCAACCAAGCCCAGGGGGAGAAGGAGCATTCAAGCACTGCTGAGGCCTTGAAACTCCTCCAACTCTTCTTTCCTGACATCACAGGCTTGTATTCCAGAGAAGCCTGAGGCTTTGCAGAGGCAGTGAAAGACCATTTTACCTGCCCGCCAGTTCTCCTGGGCTCTGTGCTCAATTCAGGCCACTATGTCTTCTCCTTTTTTGTGATGAAACTGGTTGCTCAGATTCCAGGCTGGTCTCTGACATAAATAACAGCTGCTCCTCTTGTGCTCCAACAGCCTGCTGGGTATACAGAGAGGAGATGATTCCCCTATTTGAAACACCACCCAAGCTGCACCTCAGAAATCTCCATCACAGGAAGCATCCTCAAAGCACCAGCCTTCTCAGCTGGTGTTCAGCCTTCTCAGTACAAAACTCTGCTGGGTTTAGTTCATCACTCTGGTCACCTGCTCCATTCCTCCCCAGAGCAAATCCAAATCCCCACATGTTGCCTCCCCTTGCGTGGGCACAGGAGAAGCAGCTCCCCAAGCCTAGCTTTTGGCTAGGAGATGATTTGAACAGCAAGCTCCAGAGCTGTATCAGTCATTCCAGGCGTGCCAGGAAACAATCTGGCAGTCAATGCTCTCTGGCTGGAGCCAGGCACACAGACAAGGCTGTCTGCTGCAGCCCAGGCTGCTTTGCCCAAGCAGGCCTGGACTGACAGGGATAGAGAGTCCCAATTGTTTATGGGAAACATCACTGGAATAATTCAGGGACATTGCAGTGGACTGAAGATCAATGCCAGTGCCTACCTGGAGACATGTCTTTCCCTTCCGGAAGGCAAATTGTTTCTTCAGAGCCCCCCTGGCAATCTTATACTTGGACAGGGCAGCAGTCAGAGCGCTCCCTCTCCCTTCCTTCAAAGCAGAAGCCTCAAGGTCCAACACTTCCTGCTTGGTTTCCTTTTTAATGTCCAGTTGATCCTTGGGCAGCATTCCTCCCTGATGACTTTGCATTTCAGCTGCTTTCATCTCATTCTTCATTTCCAGCTCTCTCATCTGCTGCTGGTACAATTCCCGTTCATGCTGCAAAACAGGGAGAAAAAGGGTCACTCATTCCCTCTCTCAGTTTGCTTCTCATACCAGATCTGGACTCCTGTCCCAGGGGCAGGCACAGGCTGCCCCTCTCTCTCTGCCTCTCAGGATGCTGCAGACCTTTGCTGGGCCCCCCTCGATGCTGCATCTTTCCCAGCTCACTCAGCCTGTCCCAGCTCCCTTCCTGTCCTTCCCCGAGCTCTTGGAGCTCCACTCCAGTGCTCCTTTGGGGAGGAGCTGCCAGAACTGCAGCCAGGATTTCAAGTCCACGCTAAGCAGGATTCAGGCAGTGCCACGAGGATGTGCTCTCCATCAGGGAGGAAGGGAAGAGCAAACACCCCCAGCATTCCATTCCCTGGGTTGGGACAACAGCAGTGGTTTTCCACCTCTCCTGTGTAGAGTTTCCGTGGCACCATCCCAAGAGCCCCACTGCCCTCTCTTGGAGCAGCACTGGCCAGATCAGGCTGTCATTCTCTGCTGCCACTCAGGACCAGTTGTCCCCATGCAGGCACACGTCCTTCTCTGCATCAGCACTTGGCTTTCCTCTCTTCTCTCCCCACTGGCTGCTCTCAGATGGCCAGGCCAAACACCTTTCTATGAACAGCAAACCCGCTCGTCACACCCCTCCTTCCAGGTCCAGATACTTGTAAATGCTAACATGGCTCAGCACACAAGGAATTGCTCAAACCAAGCAATGTAAGTAGAGACAGTGTGGACATTGAGAACTGAAGCTTCTACGGCACAGAACTCTGGCATGGAGGGAAATCAGCAGCCTCAGCACTAAGTGGCTTTGACATGTCTACAACATCTTTTCCTCCTTCTTCAGAAGAATGCAATAAGAAAAGTTAAACTGGAAAAAGGTGCTCCTTAGAACTACTAACACAAGGTCCAAACAAAGGTACAAAATGGCCCCTTGTGGCATCTGCCAATCTCACCAGCAAATCCTTCCTTTCCTTCTCCAGGCTCTCCAATTTCCTCCGCAGAGATGCCACCTCCTGACGAAGAGTCTCAGCCTCTTCTTTCCTTTTGGTGGCCTCTTTCTCCAGGACAGTTTCTCGAGAACTGTGCTTGAGTTCTGCATTCAACCAATCTGCAGCAGGGAAGGGGAAGGGGAAATACAAAGCAAAGGCAAACTGATGTGCATCCTGCAGAGACAACACCACTGTGTTCTCTGCCTGCATGTGTTTGCCAGGCCCTAAACCCACATGGGCTCCAAAGCTGACAGAAATGAAGGAAACTTCCAGGCAAAGGAAAAAGCAGGAATGAAAGGGGCAGGGTTCAGAGGAATAGGAAAATGTATTTGCTCTTGTGCTTGTGCAGAGTGAGCAATCCAAGAGAGACCAAGGAGTGGGGATGCCTGTGCAGCCCTGCTCCAGAGGGATCAGTAGCCTGGAGGCTCTGCAGGGGCTGGAGGTTGAGGGAATTGAGCTGAGGCATCCAGCTACAGCTCCTTAGCCCAGACACCACCTGAAAGGCACCACTGTGCACAGGATCAGCCATAGCAGAGCCAGATGGCACTGCCAGCCAAGGCATCTTTCTTGAGAAAAAAGCTTTCACGGGCACTACAATGGATAAATCTCCTGCTGGTTGTGTTTTCCCATCTGCCCTGTCTGGGCACTTTTCCTGTGCATGGGATCAGAAATCCCCACTGGTGAGACAGGATGTGACAGTGAATGGATGGCAGAGAAGCTGTACCTTGCTCACTTTCCTCCAACAGTTTCAGCAGCTCCTGATTGCGGGCATTTACTTGGTCTCTCTGAGTCTGTGTCTTCCTCAGCTCCAGCTCCGCGGCCTCACACTGTGTGGCCATGGCCTCTGCTCTTTCCTCAGAGCTTTGGAGCCTCACACACAGCTCAGACACTTCAGTTTCCAGCTGCTTCTGTTGAGTGTCCTGACGAGCTGCCTTCTCCATCACTGCCTCCAGCAGGGCCGAGGTCTGGAAGATGAATGCACAGAGCCTCAGGGACAGGGCTGCTCCTCAGGCAGCAGAGTGGGCAGTAGGGAGACCAACGAAGGAGAAAAGACTTCAGGCAAAAAACACACAGGAAACAGAAGGTCCAGAAGCGATGATTGCAATGGAGACAAATGTGGAGAAAACAGGGAAAGAAAGGCAATGGACACCCTTGAGGCTGCAGCTGTGAACACTGCCAGAACTGGCTGTGGTGGAAGTGCCCTGCCCAGCCTGCCACAGCCACGTCTGTGTCCCCTCATTGCTCAGTGCCCAGCACAGGCACCAACCCCATCTGGTACAAGTCTGCTAACACAGGGACAGAGAAGCTCCAAAGGAGTCTGCTGCTGCTTCTCCTCCCAGATTTCCTGCTGGGGCCCAGGAGAGAATGGGGGAAAACACCAGCAGCACACTCCAGATCCAGCCTTGGCCTCAGGGTGCACCAGCAGCCGTGGGCAGAACATGGCAGCAGTGGATCCTGCTGGGAGGGGAAAGAGGTTGGGGCCTCCAAGCCAAAGGTGGAGTTGTGTGTCCATGGAGGAGAGGATGCCAGTGCACAGCTTACCTGGCTGTTGAGCTCCTGCAGTTGTTTTGTGCATTTTGAAGAGATCTGCTCCGCCTCCTGAAGAGTAGAATCAAACTGAAACACGTGATTGTTCAGGGCCAGGTTCTTTTCTTCCAAGGTTCTGAGGCACAGGTTCTTTTCCTCCAGAGATAGAATCAGCCTAGAAGGAAAGCATGCACCTCATTACTACTTGGTATCACAATTTATAAACTCTTAGGACTTGCAGCACGTCAGGGGAAAACTGCTGTGTCTGATGAGCTTTGTCTAAACAACTTGTGCTGCTTGTTCCCCCTGCAGTCACAGCCCAGCATGTGCTCACTCTGCTTTTGGTCTTGAAAGAATGTTCTGAAAATGAAAGTTCCTGCCTACATGCCCTGCCTTCCTTTTCAGATGGGAATATGAATACAAACCTAACAAAATCTTGCAATGAAGACATTAGGGGAGAGGAACAATTCTCTTCTGACTAACCAGGCTCCAAGGGGAGGAGATTTGGTCAACATGGAATAGACATTTCCTTCCCCCAGTTCGTATGTCCAGGTAGCAGGAGCAGCAGCCTACAGCCAGGGGATCTCCGGGAAGTTCCCTAAGATTTACCAGCACCCATCCTACTTTCAGCTGGAGAAACAAAAGCTGAAGGCAGAAGTGGCTACAGAGGCTTGGAGTACAAGCTGCTGGAAGATGCAGAAACCTCCAGGCAAGCAAGAGTGCCCTGCCTTCCTTTGTCTTCTTGGAAGAAGAATCCTGTGGCACTGAAGACTGATAGGATTTGATCAGCTGGGGGAGCCCTCCTATCCTTGGTCTTGTTTCTGGCATTTTTTGCACAGTCAGTAATGCCTGTGACTGTGGAAGGTGGCAGGGACCCTGCTTGACTCCCTCCAGACAGTGGGGGCATTTTATGGGAATGATCCAACAGAGACATTCTTGTTTCTTGGGAGACACCAAGGACAATCTGGCCTAGATCAGCAATCAGGGCCTTCAGATGGTTCTGCCCAGCAAAGGCATCAGATGCCAGGCTGATCCAGATCCCAGAGGCTTCAAGTTACAGGACCCAAGGTGGAGTTGATGGATGCATTCACCTCCTTACATGACAGCTTGGGCAGTGTTAACACACCCGCCTAACCTAACAACACAACAGTCCCCAGAGGGACAGAGCTACCCCAACAGCCTTTGTCTTCAGAAACACTTTAAAGGCATCAAGGAAAAGATAATGAGATGCAACACTCAGATAATGAGACGTGTCTGGTTGGAGAGTTCAGATTCTGCCACTTAGCAAATGCTGCCAGAGCCCCTGGCATGTGCAAGGATGGCCAAGAGGGAATCCATTCACCACAATGCAGAGTCCCACAGGCTTTCCTTTACCTGGCTTTTTCCCCAGCTAGGACGTTCACAGAAGCCTGCAATTGGGAATTTTGCTGTGCCACTTCTTCCCATTGACTCCATGTCCTCCCTAGGTTCTGCAGGTACATTTGCAGCTTCTTGTTCTTATTTTCTACCTCCTCCAGCCTCTTCTGGATGTGTTCAACATCCAACAGCTTCTGCCTTGACTCTTCCTGGGCCCAGCTCACATCTTGCTGTTCTCTCAGGACGATGGATTCCTGGGACTCTCGGGAGGCTGCCAGCTGAGATGTCAACTCTCCCACCTCCAGTCAAACAGAACAAAGCAGTCAGAGGCTACAGCCACAGCTTGGCACTGTCAGCCACAGCAGAGGCTGTGAGGAAAGGTGAAGGACAACTTTCCATTTCTCCCTGTCCTGACAGCACCAGATTCACAATGGATATGGACAACTTGTTTCAGTTTCTAAGTGGGCCACCAAGGGCACCTGAAAATGCACCTCCCAAACCAAGGCTAGCAAGAAGAGGCCAGCAGGAATCCATGCTGATGGCTGCTGGCCAACAGCCCAGAGCACTAGCCCAGCTGTCCAGGGCAGCAGGGACATTCAGCAGAGCACTGAGTGTCCTTCAGAGCAGCTGCCATGGAGAGCACAGCAGCAGGCAGCCCCAGTGATCACCCCATCAGCTGCTGCTCTGCCATGGAAAAGCAAGAAGGCCACAGATCCCTCCCTGGATGACTGTGCTGCCACTACTGTTTCACTCACCTGCTTTTGTAGAGCCTCCCTCTGCTCAAGGAGGACATTAATTTCCTCCTTGATGCCTTGTAGCTCTTCCTTGTGCCTCCTTTGTGCTGCCTGGAATTCACTGCGAGCTTTCTGCAGCTCAGCTTGCAGCTCTGCCTTGATGGTCTGGCAACAAAATGCAGGGCAACTTCCTGGGACCTGTCCTCAGGCTCAGCTTTTTCCTCTTCCTGGCTCAAAATCCCATTCCTTCAGCTACTTCTTTTGGCTTCTCTAGCCAGCTCTGCTTCCTCTGCAAGCCCTTCTTCCATGGGCTGAGCTCCAGAGCTTGCCAGGCTCTGTGCTGCCAGGGCCTGAAGCAGCCCTTGCCTCGTCAGTCCCAGGAGCTGCCTCTTGTGCCCTTGTCACTGCCCTGCACTCTGTTTCCTGCCTACTCACACTTACCTGCCTCTTCTCTTGCTGCTCTTTCACCTCCTGCCTCAACTGCTGGATCTGCTGGCAGGCTCGGCTGAGCTCTCCACGAATTTGGAGCACTGCCTCTGATAAAGCACTCCTCTCATTCTGCTCTTCCAGCAGCACCTGCACAGAAGGAAAGAGCAGAGAGCTTCACACTTGCCCTGCAACATCTGTGTGGCAAGAGGCAGAGACTGATGGGCTCACGTGCTCTCAGAGCACTCGGCTGCTGCTCCCCTGGGCCACTCTGCCCCGGGGAGCCACAGCTTCCCAGGAAGTGACTTAGAACACAGCCCAGAAAGCATCTCTGGGTTACTGTTCAGAAATACTGCAGACAAAGCTTTACAAACATTTTTCTCTATGCTGTCAGCATTCCTGCTGTGCCCTCCCCATGCCCACAAAAGAGGAGTCCTATAAACTCCCTTTGGCTATGAACACCTGCCAGTACACACCAAAAGGGCAGCAGGAGGAGAACAGTGAAGATACTCTGAGGTACGTCTTAGAAAAACAGAGCAAAAGAGCAGCACTCACATCTCAGCTGAAAGCTGATGTTTCTGCCTGGCTTCCTATGAGAGGGCTCATTCCTGGGCCCAAAGATTGCCCCATTCACCTTTCAGCACCCCAAATTCAATGTAGAAGACATGGAGGATGTGCTCCACACAGCCCCATATCCTGCCATCTCCCACAGCTCCAGCCTTGCAAAAAAATCACACCAGTTCTCCTTTCACAATCACTACCTCTCGCTTTTCAGAGCTAGTTCGTTCCTCTTCTTTTTCAGCCTGCAGGGCGGCAACTTTCTGCCTCATCTCAAACAGCAACTTCTGGCGCTCCTGCTCTCTCTCTGCCGTCTCATTTTCCCATTGTTCCAGCATCTCTACATGGTGCCTTTCACGCTCACTGGCCTGCGGAGGGGAGGCAAAAATCTTTAAGACTAAGTCTCAGGCAAGCTCCTCCCTTAAAAATATGAAACTTCATGACTCCCACAACCCCTAAGCTGAAAAGACAACAGCACTGGATTTCTGTGCTCCAGAAACTGTGTCCTGTCATGGAATTTAAAAGAGGACTTGTGGGATCATTTTTGTTGGGAAAAACCTTCCCAAACATTGAGTCCAACCACTCAGAACAGGAGGTGTCACCTTCCCCTCTCTGATACCCCAGACTCATGGACTGATGGACAGGGGACCTCCCTCAGCCCCTCCTTGTCACACCCGGGCTGCAGGCCCTTCCCCAGATCCAATCCCTGTTTTAGAGGCTCTGAGGCTGCCCAAAGAAACAAATTTTGCAGAAGCATATACAACATTGCTGATGAACTCGGGAATCCCTGGCTAATAAATGCATGAGCCATCTTTAGCCAGGTGTGCACAGCAGTGGCCCTGTCTTCTACTGCCAGAAACAGCATCTGGGCTGATCTGGCTGGCACAACTCCCACTCCCACAGTGCTGCCTAGGAATAAGGTGTCCAGAGCCATGGTAACATCATCCCTCTCTTGCTCCTGGAGATCCCTCTGAAGCTGCAATTCCTCCAATATCTTTGTCTTGACTTCTAGCTCGCTCTGCAATGAGGGGTCTTCTCCCTCGAGTGAGCCAAGTCCTCCACTATACAAGAAGGGGCAAGACAAGTTGTCAATGGAAAACCAGTCTCATTTCCAAAACCAACCACCATCCTGTCCTTCTGCTCTGCCTTTTCTGCCTGGGCTGAAACTTCCTTCTGCTGCTTGGTGTTCTGACACAGACTCAAGGCTCCTGGCTCCGGGATTCCAATGCATTGCTGCAGCATTTCCTTGGACTTCTCAACATTTGCACAGTCACTGCAGAGACAAGGGTCAGTCAGAAGAACAAAGAGGCCTGAGGGGTCACTGATCCCATTTGCTGCACTCCAGGATGGACCAGGGTGCAGTGGGCTAAGGAAGACCTTGCTCTTTCCCTCCCAAGGAAATCCTCCAGAGGCAAAGGGAAAGGAAGGCAGGATTTTGCCTTCCTTCAGTGAGAAGCACTGGCTGGGCAGGGGCATGCAAAAAACAGAATTCAGGAAAGCAGCATGGTGAGAAGAAGGAATCTTCTCTTCCAACATGGCTCTGCATCGCCCAGACAGCCTTGGGGGTCACAGTAGAGCATGAAAAATGCAGACAGGACGATGCTTGAGAGCCACACTGAGGCCTATGCATGGTAGGGCAGGTGATTTCTTCACCCAGGGCCCCTCTGAAATCCCAGGCCTGGAAGCAGATTGCCTCTGGAATGCAGCAGGAGGAGGAGGAAACGCTCACCTTCTGATTTCTTCTAGCAGACACTCTATGTGCTGCTGGCGGCTTCTGAGCCTCTGGCCTTTCTCTGTCATTTTCTCAAAATGTTACTGCAAGCGCTCACAATTCTCCGTGGCTTCCTGAACCAATTCCCAGGGATGCTGTTCATCAGTGGATGTCAGAGTTGACAGCATGTTCCCAGGACTGTCAGTGCAGATGATGGAATTGCCCATGCTGTCACTGTTGTCTAACAGCACCTGAAAGCCCACATCCAGCTGTTAGTCAGGCATTCTGTTCCTATTCCAAAGTACCACTGAGGTGCCTCTTCTGATCTCACAAGAACCAGTTTCCATTCATGGAGAACCAGTTTCAAAATCCCACCCAGCTCAGAACCGTTTACTCACCTCAGGGGATCCAGAGGAATGTCCCTGGTTAGAAAGGCCTCGAGTTCCCTGGAAGAGCACAGGGAAGAGCACACTCAGGCTGCATGGCTGCCCCTGAGGCAGCCGCCTCTAAGTGCTTCCCAGCCTATCCCAGAGCACAGCAATTCCAGCTGAGCTCTTCCCCTCCTCCTTGGGAAAATTTCCAGCCCAGCAATTTGACAGCAGCACAAATGAACATGCTGGAAGGTGTCTCATCACTTCTAAGAACACCAGAAGGGGAGTTGCCCAGAGCCCAGTCCAGCTTGGCCTTGAACCCTCCCAGGGATCCGGGGGCAATCACAGCTTCTCTGGGAACCTGTGCCAGGGCCTCAGCACCCTCACAGGGCAGAATTCCCTCCCAATAATCCCATCCACCCCTGCCCTGTTTCAGTGGGAAGCCATTGTCCCTTGTCCTGTCCCTGCAGGCCTGTGGCTTAAGTCCCTCTCCAGCTCTCTTGCAGCCCCCTCAGGCATTGGAAGGGTCTCTAAGGTCACCCTGGAACCTCCTCCAGGCTGGAAAACCCCAACTCTTGCATCCTTTTCCCTTGGCACAGGTGCTCCAGTGCTTGGAGCATCCTCCTGTCATCCCCGTGGCCTCCTCTGGGCCTCTGGGGATCATCTCAGATGTCTGGGAGAAACCCATTCTTGCTTCTGGGAAGCCCTGAGGCTGCACTGTAAATTGGGGTGGAGGGAAGGCAATGAGAAGCTGCTCCCTTGGTTGTGCCCATGGTCTCCAGTGGGACAAGGATGGAGCAGGAGGTGTGGCTGTGCTCTGGGATGGCCAGGAGCCCCCCCTATTCCATCCCAGGCCTGTCCCCACAGCAAGCACCAAAGCTGCTGCCAGCTCTGGAACAGCCAACTGTTAATCTCTTGCTATTCCCAAAGGGCACCAATTCCCCTGAGGCACAGCCCAGGCCCAGCCAGGCCTCAGGAGAGCAGTGGCTTTTTCACTCACCCGCCGGGTGTCCATCTGCTCCTTTGGCACAAACAGTGACCAAATCCCAGTGTCCAAATGTTGTTGGCTTTTGCAGGGTCTAAACCCCAATGTCCAAATGTCGTTGGCTTTTTTAGGGTCTAAACCCCAATGTCCAAATCCCTTGGCTTTGCAGGGTCTAACCCCAATCTCCAAAGGCTCTTGGCCTTTGCAGGGTCCAACCCCAATCTCCAAAGGTCGTTGGCCTTTGCAAGGTCAATAGCACACAAGCAAGGTGCCGTTGGCCTTTGCGAGGTCTGAGCCCCAATGTTCACGAGCTGTTGGCATCTCCATGGTCCAAACCCCACTGAGCCAGGAGCTGTTTATTGTTTCCAGTGTAATATATGTTATGGTATAATTCATGTTAGTTTGTAAAATGTGAAATAAATCATGTTTGTATGAATAAGGAAAATAATAAAGAAACTTGAATACATAAAGCTTCAGAGGGAGGAACAGGGACTGCTTCATTGCAGCACTGCAACTGCCAACAAAAGCTGAAGAGCCCAGATTAGCAAGTTAATAGAAGAAGCCCCAGCGGAGATAGCCTTTCAGAAACTGTCCAGGAAACACCCAAGTGATGAACAGCCGACAATTATCAATGATTAAGTTATCTGGAGTCGTCAGGAAAACTACAGCTCAATGCCTGCTTTCAGTAAGCCAAGATCTGCATTCACCAAAATTCACCATTTCCCAGAAATGGTTTTGTCCAGCCAAAGGCAGAGAAAGAAAATTACATGAATGTGGGAAACCACAAAAAGAAAAGAGGACCTCTGCTCCAGGCTAGGAAAAACTGTATAAAAACGGGTCTGACCGGATGGCATTTGTGAACACTGGGGGATCTGATGCACTAGAGTTCAGATCAGAGCATGTTCACCCAGTGCCAATCCCAGGCTCGGCGCTGAGCTTTTCGATTGTGGCTATTGAAGACCGTGTTTAGGTCAGAAAATAAATATTGCTTATTTTGATCATATTTAATTCAGCCTGATCTCTTTAATATCTCTAACATCAGGGTCCAACCCCCAACATTCCAACATTCCATGGCCTGTTGAAGGTTGCCATGGTCCAAAGCCCAGCATTCCAGGGGCTGGTGGAATGGCTCTTCCTGGCTTTCCCCAGCTCTCCCCATCCCAGCTCCCTGCTGGCCCTGGCACCTGCCCTGCCTCCCCCATGTCCCCACAGCCGTGCCGGGCAGGGACCTGGCTCATAACATGATTTCCAAGTGTCTGGTCTGTACAACATAAATTTTAAGGCTCAGCATTCTCAAGACCCACACGCTCTTTAGGGGTGTGCTTAGTTCTTTAGTCACAGGTATTCTTCAGTCTTCCCTGACAAACTAGAGATGTAAGAATCCTAAGTCTAAAAAGGTTCTTGGTGATTACAAATATTCATGGAAAGTAAAACTTTGTGTTAAAACAATTACACGAGGAGGAAAAATGGTGTTTCAGGGGCTCTTCAAGTTCCTATAGAGAAATGAAAAGAGTTGAAGTGCTTAAGCTTCATAAAATAAATTAAGAATCCTAAGACAGCCACGAGTGCATTTCTTTCTCTGCTCTCTGTTTGGCAATATATCACTAGGTCTTCTAGGCAGAAGAAAAGTCTTGGAGCTTACATCAAAGATTCCTCACTAGGAACAGACCTTCAAGAACCAAATGGGTCTGCTTGGAAAAGCTTTGGCAGGTGTTTTTTACCCTCATCTTCGATAGCACTTGTCTGTGTCCTGGGGAGGATTTCGGTGCCCCAGCTGATAGGAACTGGCTTCTGAGCAGGGCACAAATTCTCCGTGGAAGAGAAGAGCTGCCTTCTCCAGGTCTGTCTCTGCAGAGACTGATGGGCCAAGGATGTCACTGCCAAGTTAAGGTTCAGAGACCAATGCAGCTTCAAGTCTCTGTTTCACAAGGGCAGATTTGGGCTCCTTGAGCAGAGCTGTAAAGGAGCAGGAGAGCTCCTGGTGAAGGTCTCACAGCTCCTGGCTGGTCCTTGAGCAACTCTCAGTGTAGTTCTGCTGGTGCTGTCAGTCCCGGGCCAGCTGTGACTGCAGCAGGGACAGCTGGAAGAGGCACAAGGCCCGGCTCAGACAAGCCCATGCTGGCAGCAGCATCCGCAGCCCCACGGTACCGGCTGTCAGGGCAGACACAGCCTCCAACTCCAGCCCTCACCAACACTCTGCCCTTGGGGAAGGGGAAAGGAACAGGCTCCCAGACTGCCCCTGAACAGAGCTCAGATCATCAACAAGTCCAGTTCATGGCAGGAAAACCCTTCCCACGTACATCCCTCAGCCACCAGAGCTCTATTAGAGAGAGTTCCGACAGCATTTAGGAACCCAGCTCTGATTTCCAAAGGACACATTTGGGCCACTGACCCCTTTCTCCACAGGCTGTGCATCAGCAGGAGGGCTGCTGCTCTCCTGAAGTGCTGGAGGATTCTTCTACTTGAGCTGCAGGACAGCCAGCCCAGGCGTGAGGGGAATTTGAGGGTTGGAGATTTTTGGTGCTTTCTTGAGGTGTTTAAGCACCCCAAGCCCTATTTTACACCTCTCCATTTTTAAATTATATGTTATCTACTGTCACGGTGTGACTGGGGTTTGCCAATTTTAATGTATTTAATTTCTCTTGGGGATCGAATTTAGGAGTAAAGACAAAGCAGGCTTAAAACATACAAGGGTATAATAAGAAATTTATTAATATCATAAAAGAATTCAGAATGAGATGTCCAGATTATTCCCTCCTCCTCCTTTCGTCATAATAGCAACATACAGAGAACACTTCAGTCAGTTATCTACTTAAATAATCATTTTAGTTTACTCTAGAGAGAAAAGTCCCTTCTTTTAGTTTAGGCTTAGAGGGTGTCTCACTCTCATAACTTGCATCCGCCCAGAAACCTACAAATTATGATTTTCCTTCCTCCCATTCTCACAGTCCTTCCAGAGCTGTATTATGGGTTGCTGAAACACATGGGGTGTCATTTTAAAGGCAGGCTGCTGAGAACACAAAAGTCTCTTTATCTCATTCTTCACCAAATGTCTCTGTTCAATATTCCAGTCCCAAAAACAGACAGCTTCATTTCCCGAGGCAAAAAAGGTCTTCATCTCAAGCACCTTATCTCCCCAAGTATATTCCACAGTTTAAAGGAATTTAAGTAAAGTCACAATCCCCTAAAGCCCACAAAAAAAAAGGTTTTCAGCTACTTATCAGTGGCGACTTTTTCAATCTCTCCTTCCATGAGAACTTTGTCTTCATTCCGCTGACTTCTGTAACTCTTCTTGCTTTATTCTTTTCATTCTGGGAAGCTCAGGAGATCTAGAGCCTCATCCAGGCACTAATAGTTAAACTTGTATCCAAAAGGTAAGGAGCCAGGCTGAAGCCACGCTGGGAAAAAACACGTGGCCACCAGGCCGCGTGCTTGGCTGGAGCCTGTCTTCTGAGAACAGGGGGAAAGGAGAGCTTTGGTAGCTCTCCCATCCCCCGCTCGGCTATGCTGCATGGAAAGAAAAACGGGGCCAAGCAGGAACCGGGGGCCGAGCCACAGCCCCCGCCGAGCCCAGTCAGGGCTGGGCTGGGCCGGGCCGGGGTCCGCCGAGCCAGGCCATGTGGGGCTGCCTCCGCCAGGGGCTGGGGCCGGGCCAGACCGAGCTGAGCCGGGTCCCCCCACTGGGGCCACCAGAGACTGGGGCCCGCCGGGGCTGGAGCCGGGGCTGGGCTGGGTCCACCCCAGGGGCCGGGTCCGGAGCCCTCCACCCCCCCCGCCGGGGCTGGACCCCCAGATCCGCTCACCTCCCCGACCAGAAGGCAAAAGACTCAACTAACCCTTTTTCCCTGTGATTTGTGATAGCAAACAACCTTCTAATTGGTTTCCTGGGCTGTCAATCACCAACCCAGGTCTCTGATTGGTCCTTGCAGTCTCAGGGGAGGCTCCCAGAGAGGGTACAGTTCTTCTGTCTCAAGACCTCGTGCTTTTCAAGAGGCTCTCTTGGGGGATGGGCTCCCATCCGCCTCCCTGCTTCACGTGTCCCCAGCACAACTACGGCTTCAATTCATTAATACTTATTCATCTTTATTATGTTTCTATTCAATTTTATTTAATTTAGAGGGATTCTTAAAGGCATTTGGGGCTTTTCTTGGTTTTTCCACATTTCACTGCACAATCCGCATTTTCCACCCTCCCTTGTTTAAATGTTTAAATGTAACTAAAATATGGCCTTATATATTTCATACTTAATCAAACTTATTTCATCTTCCTCAGTTCTGCTGTAATGTCAAGCAGGTTTTTTCTTGGTAGCGGGTGGTCTCGTTAGTTGAATGATGGCTTGATTTTTACATTTGATGTTGATATTCCATCTCTGAAGAGTTTTTTGGTAGTCCGATAATTTCCGCTAGGACCAATGCCTTTTAGGAGCCTCCGGATTTACCTATTGGGTGGTATCAGCTGGTTGATTGATGAGCAGGGAGCAGCAGCAGCTTAACCGGAAATTGAGGTAGGGAAACCGGAAGGAGTAGGGAACAACAGGGAAATGAACCAGAACTGGGCGCGGGAGGGGGTTACAAATACACCAATCTAATACTCTAACAATGCTTCTTGTAACATTCAACAAAAACTGTAACTAACTCCTATGGGACATCTACGACAATCTTTATTTAACCGTTTCTGGTTGCAGACTTAAGTCATTTACTTCAATCCCCCCTTTTTCTTTTGGTCGGGCTTTGCCAGCATCAATTAGCTGTCTCTGGTTCTTCTACATATATCTTTCGGATGGTTTGGTATTGATTATATATATTTCTGACCACACTCAGTTCTTCCCCTTCCTCTTGGGAGTCCACTGATTCTAGTTTAAATATTGTTGTCTGCTCTGGCCTTGTGACTGGGGAAAGTTGGAAATTTGCCTGGACTGTGGTGGTGATAATTCGGATTAGGCAAGGGACCAGACACGGGAGGATCAGAAAACCGGCTACCACACTCAGGGCAATAAAGAGCACCTTTTTCCACCATGCCCCTTTAAATGACCAAAAGCTATCCCACCAATCGGCGCTAAAGAGGGGCTTCCATTCCTGAGTGCCCACGTATGCAACTTTTCTTATTTCCTTTGAAATATTTCGGATTACCTCGCTTTTGTCGTCGATCTTGAGGCAGCACTCAGAAGTGTTGAATTTTCCACAGATTCCCCTTCGTTAGCTACAGATAATCTATGGCCAGTGAGACCTGGTACACTACGGCCCTTGTTTGGGCTAATTGATCACTTATATGGTCCAGGGCTAGTGCAGTCTTGTTTGAGATTACTTCCAGGACTGCTTGTAATCGGATGATTTTGTTAAGCATGTAAATCAGGGTACGATAACCCCAAGACCCGTCCTGAGCCCAGGTAGCTGGCCCATAAGTTCTTATAATCTCTTCTGGGGTTCAAATCTTTCCTCTTCACTTCTGAGTACTGCCCAGATTGAAGATTGTCCATCTTTTTCGGGTGTTCTTTCTCAATTTGTCATATAGTGGTACTCCCAAATGTTGTCCAGATTTTCGTTCAAGTAAAAAGAAAGCCGGTTTTATGATCCCCACCGTGCAGCTACCCATCCAATCCCCAGGCAGTTGGGTGTAGGCCTTGTCTCCACAAATCCAGAATAGGTGCTGGGGAGCTCTCCAATGCCTAGTTTGTGTATCGAGGGGGTGTTCGAGGTCGCCCTTATTCCCCACAAGGGGTTCATTCCTCGGTTGGTACATTCATGGAGGTTATATCCTTCATGATAGTTACAACCTATTTCTTTTCTCCCTATTGACCAATAAATGTCAGGCTCTCTGGGAACCCATTCCCTCTCAGTTTCTTTGACTACTAGATACCTCTTACAAGGCATAGTCCCTACAAAGCTGTTATATCTTTTCCCAGTTCTTTTGATGCATTCCTCCCCTACCACTTTTGATTTTAGCTCCCATTGTTCCATTCTTCGTTCTGCTTCTTTAGGGGGTTCTTGCTCCATTTGTTTCCTCCGTAATATGTCTACTGGTGCCAGACTAGTCCCTTCCCAAGGCCAGACGTCAGCCATCTGAGTGCTGCCACATATCCAACAATTTGTGATATTTAACTCGTGACTGATCTTTTCCATCAGGTCGATAAAGAGGTTCTTATGAGGGAGGTCATCTATTCCTGTTTCTTTTGAGGCTAAGGGTCTCTCTAATTAAATCTGTGACCCCTTCAGGATTTGCTAATCCCTCTAGACAAAACCATTCTCTGACAGGGCATTCTCCAGTCAAGTGTTGCCTAAAAGTGGCCGTGTTCCACGCAATCCAATAAGTTTTTCCATCCTCCTGACAAGTTGTCAGCTGAGAGATATCAAAACAGGTGGGGTTGACATGGGTGTGGACTCTGATGAGGGACTGCGGGACTTCTCTGTCATATATGGGATCATAACATTTAGAGCATGCCCCATTTACAATCCCGTTTATCATCAGGACTATGAATAGCCCTCCCAGGAGTCCAGTACGACCCGTGTTCTCTGATCTATCCACTTGGGGCTCGCCTGGCCTTGCCTCCTAGGCGTTGAATCTGACGGACAGAGTCTCTCTCTCACCTTCCCCACTCTTATGTCAAATTTGGGAGCTTTATTGGGAGATGCTCTGTGGGAGAATTTTGAGATTCTACTTTTTGATATTTCGTAACTGGCTGACAACAGTTTCCAATAACATGTATCAACTGATTTAACTTGCAACTCTAACAACAACATTTATAATAACATCCAGCAACTTAGAATTATCTTGAAGAGGGGGAGGGTGAACTAGGGCAGCTACTTACAAATACTTTTAACAACTTTTAACAATTAACTTTCAACAACTTCGACACTACAGTCCGTTTATCCAGTCTTAGTTTTTTTCTTTAGGGTAACTTTAAGAGTATTTGGGTCGCGGGAAACAGTCCACTCAGCGGGTGAGTCTGATGGTACTGAGGGGTCTAATTGAGGAGCTGGAAGTGGCAGTGGTCCTTTTACTCAGGAAATATGGGTCCTGCCTTTCTCTTGTGTCCTGACAGCCGTGTGGGTTGTAAGCAAGACCTGGAAAGGACCTTCGAATTTAGGGGTTAATGGAGCATTGTTCCACGATCTTATTAGAACCCAATCCCAGGTTTTATATGATGTATATCAGTGTCTAAGGGGGAGGCTTGAGGAAGATACCCTCTTCTTTGCAAATCGGCCAATGTGTTGCTAATAGTTTTTAAATATTCTTTGACAGCTGCTTCCCCTTCCAGGTACTCTCCGGTGCTGTAGGGAGTAAGGAGGAAGGGGAGTCCAAACATCATTTTGTAAGGTGAGGCCCCTAGATCCAATCTGGGCCGGGTTCGAACCCGGAGTAGGGCCAACGGGAGACATTTTATCCAATTCATCCCCGTTTCCATAATTAATTTAGTTAATACATTTTTGAGGGTTTTATTCATCCTCCTGACTCTCCCTGAGCTCTGAGGATGCCACGGGGTGTGTAATCGCCATTTGATGCCCAGCCCTCGATTATGTTTTGTAAAATTTGGGCAGTGAAATGGGTCCCCGATCTGAATCGATGTTATTTATGATCCCATAGCGGGGAATTATGTGTTCCAGTAATATTTGGGCCCCGACCCAGGCGGTTTCTTTTCTTGTGGGGAATGCCTCCACCCAATGTGTCAGGTGGTCTACTATAACTAGCAGGTATTTATATCCTTGGGCTGGGGGCATCTCTGTAAAGTCAATTTGTACACTTTGGAACGGTCTCAGAGTTAATTCCCTCCCTCCTGGTGTTGGTTTCCTCATTTGTTTCTGGTTGGCCCTTTGACACAACAGGCATCTCTCAGTGACTGCCTTTGCTAAGCTATATACCCCTATGCAAATATGGTCCCTTAGGAAATCATCACAAATGCCTTGAACTCCCCAATGGGTTAATTCATGTATTTCAGTTAACATTTCCCGAGCCAGAGCTTTATTAAGATACTTCCTTCCGTCCACTGTTAGCCATTCTCCTTGCTTCCCCTGGTGTAACCCTAATTTTTTCATTTCTTTTAACTCTTGTTCGCTAT
This sequence comes from Muscicapa striata striata, assembly GCA_030060385.1. Classification (NCBI taxonomy): domain Eukaryota; kingdom Metazoa; phylum Chordata; class Aves; order Passeriformes; family Muscicapidae; genus Muscicapa; species Muscicapa striata. The sequence continues at coordinate 19,223 of JAREIS010001882.1, read as the reverse complement.
ATACTGGCTCTCGCTTCTCATTTGATGGTACACTATCTATACTAAAAATTTTGGCTGGTCTCTCTGATGTCTGGGCAGCTATTCTGGCTGCTTGGTCCGCTGCTTGATTACCCCGCTTCTCTAAAGTATTCCCCTTCTGATGGCCTCTGATGTGGACTACTGCTATCTCTTTTGGTTTCATTAGGGACTCTAGCAGGGCTTTTATTAGATCCCTGTGGATTAAGCTTTTGCCTTTTGAATTTAAATAACCCCTTTCTCCCCAGATTTTTCCAAATGGATGTACAGTCCCAAACACATATTTAGAATCTGTATAGATGGTCCCTTGATCTTGTTCCTGTTGCTGCCTGAGAGGGTTACGGAGCGGCGAAAGGAAAACAGCAACATGGCAACTCTTACTTGATGCAAGAAAGAGAGCAGTTTATTGAAGAAAGCTGTGGCTTTTTATAATACAGTTCGTGCAAAGCAAATAGAGACAGTTCATTGGAGAGACAGAGAGACAGCTCTTTGTCCCAGGCTCTCCCATAGATCCAGCAGGTGTGTTATCTTTGTTATGATTCCTCTCTGTTTTTCCCAAATGCTATCACCCTGGGAAAAGGCACAGGCCGGAGCTAAGAAACTGTCTCAGCCTGGGAAAGGCTTTCCCAGCATGAGAAAGAGAAAACGAGCTCAGAGCCTGAAGGAAGGCCTTGCAATTTCTGCCTGGACCTGCAGTGGTGTCCATCCAATCTCACTGTTCTACCATAGAGACAACATCAGGCACAGGAAAACTCTGAATCTCTCTCATTTGAGTATCAGAGACATCTGCCCCAGCACTCCCTCCTTCCTTGACCACTGCAGGAATGAAACCAGCCTCTGCTGCTCCCCCCTCTAAAGTAAAGACAAAGCTATCCTTGCTGTCAGCACAGGGCAGGAGCAGCGAGGCAGCTGGAAATGCCGGGTGGGAGGGGTCCGTTCATGACCGGCCAGGCGGGCAGAGCTCCTCCAGCTGACGAGCAGCCCTGGGGTCGGCACCGCTCCCAGGCGAACGGACGGGAGGCTGAGGGAAAAGAAAGAGGGCGGCCCTGCCTCTGCCAAAGCAGAGAAAGGTGGCCGAGATCCTGCCTGGGCAGGCAGGCCGAGCTCTGACATCAGAGAGGAGGGAGGAGCCGGCACCCCCTCCTTCTCTGGGGTGGCCGGTGCCGACAGCTCCCTCTCTGCAGGCGGGTCGGGGTCAGCCGGCATCTCGGATGGAGGGGCCAGCACGACCCCCACCTTTTCAGGGGGTGGCACTGGCCCAGCAGCAGGCAGATCAAGCGATGGCCCCGGCACGGTGGGGGGGCAGGCCGATGGCACCTCTTTGTCAGGAGCGAGCAGCGTCCCCAGAGCGGGGGGGCCACCCCCCTCAGGCAGCGCGGGCTGCACGGGGGGGCTGGTCCCAGCTGGCGGCTGCTGTGAGCCGTCAGTGTCCGGCGCTGTTAAGGTGGTGTGGCCAGGATAGCAGACAGATTCTTCCTCACTCTGTTCTGAGCCTGTTTCGCTCTGCTCAAAACCCGTCTCCTTTTCCAAAAAACTTCGATTAATTGTCCCCCAGGTGAGCATCGGGGGGCCGGCTGAGACATCCCCCTTCCGGAGGGCTGTCCACAGAAGGTCCCCTAATTCTTCCCATTTGTCCATAGAAAAAACTTCTCCTGCCTCTTCTGAAAAACCATGCTCTCTCGCCCAAGTTAACAAGGCAATCAAATCAGTTTCCTCTTGTTTAGATAAATGGATCCCCATTATTCGGAATTTCCCACCTAGCTGCTATGCTGGGAGGGGTGGGGGGGAACACAGAGTACCTCTCTCAACGGGGAAGAAGGGTCGCAGAGCTGCTCGCGGTTCCCGCTGTCAGGGGTTGCGGTGTGCCGATGAGAGATGGCACGGCTCCGCTCCGGGCCGCTCCGCTCCGTGCGGCTCCGCACCGCAGGACGCTGGGGCTCCGCGCCGCTCCGCAGGGCTCCGTGCTCTCGGTGGGAGAGCAGAAAAACCGACGACTTTTGGCGGATTTTCCGCAATGTCCCAGATGGCTCTCTGACTCCGGCCGTCTCCTGGCTCCGGTCTTGGCCCCAGGTTCGCAGTCCTGGTTTTCCGGGATTCAGCCTGGTCTGAAGGCTGTCAGCTCCGAGTTTTTTCGGTGCTGTTCGTCGGTCAGAGATCGCTTAAAGCAATCCCGATCCGCTGGAGTGACGATCTCGGCTGACACCTCCAAATGTCGTTTTCTCGGTGGGAGCTCCAAATGTTGTTATCTCGGTGGGACCTCCAAATGTTGCTGCCTGAGAGGGTTACAGAGCGGCGAAAGGAAAACATGGCAACTCTTACTTGATGCAAGAAAGAGAGCAGTTTATTGAAGAAAGCTGTGGCTTTTTATAATACAGTTCGTGCAAAGCAAATAGAGACAGTTCATTGGAGAGACAGAGAGACAGCTCTTTGTCCCAGGCTCTCCCATAGATCCAGCAGGTGTGTTATCTTTGTTATGATTCCTCTCTGTTTTTCCCAAATGCTATCACCCTGGGAAAAGGCACAGGCCGGAGCTAAGAAACTGTCTCAGCCTGGGAAAGGCTTTCCCAGCATGAGAAAGAGAAAACAAGCTCAGAGCCTGAAGGAAGGCCTTGCAATTTCTGCCTGGACCTGCAGTGGTGTCCACAGTTCCAACAGGTCGAACCCCCTTTTTTAAAGCATACAACTCACAACACTGGGCCGACCAGTGAGACGGCAACCTTCCCTGTTCTACTACTCTCAAGCTGTTATCCTCCGTTCCCTCAGCCATAGCATATCCTGACAATCTCTTGCCTTCTACTACTCTGGATGACCCGCCGACACATAACGTTCTCCCGTATGGTAAGGGTTGATCATCCAGGTCTTCTCTTACTTTCGTTTGCAGATCCATATTTTCTAGGCAATCATGCTCTAGCTCATATACAGGTTCTCCCATGAGGAATTGTGCCGGGCTGAGGTTTCTAGATGTTGTCCATTCCAGATCGTTTGTGCCTATTAATATTGCCTCATACTTTAAGATTCTCGGATCGGTTAACCACTGTTGTGCCTTCTTGCTCAACACCATTTTTAAATCATGGGGTGTACATACAATAATTTTTCCCTGCAGAGTCAACTTCTGGGCCTCTTCTATCAAGGTGGCAGTTGCAGCCACAGCTTGGAGGCACGTGGGTCACTCCCTTGCTACAGGATCCAATAGTTTTGAAAGATAAGCCACAGGCTTCCGATGTCCTCCCCATTTTTGGGTTAGAACTCCATAAGCTATTCCCCCTTCCGCGTTTACAAACAGTTCAAACTCTCTTTTTAGATCAGAAGGCTCAGTACCGGAGCAGATGATAATTTCGTTTTTAAGTCATTTAATTGAGTTTCATCTTCCAATGTCCAGGTGATAGGATCTGGTGGAACTAATTTCTCATATAAAAATTTGATGCTTTGGGTGTATTGGTCGATCCACAATTTACAATAGCCAAATAATCCTAATAATTTCCTTATGTGTCTCTTTGTTTTTGGTGAGGGGATGGCTAATATCCCGGATATTCTCTTAAGGCTTGACTTTTTGTATCCCTCTCCAATGATATGTCCCAAATACGTAACTTTTTGTTCTACAAATTGTAATTTGGTCTTCGATACTTTTAAGCCCTTCTGACCTAAAAAGTTAAGGAGTTTGATACTGGACTCCTTGTAAGAGTTGGTCCAAAGTTTCTCTGATCTGCCTCACAACCATCATCAGAGACTGAGACACTGGGACCCCCACCACTCGCTCTGGACCGGAGTTCTGGCCTGGCCAAGGTGGATGCTTGCCAAGGACTGTTTGTTGGTGTTCTTGGAGCTTGCCATGGTACACTGCTCTCGAGCAGGGTGTTGGCTGTGGCGTTCTGTTTTCACCTGTTTTTTGGAGCAATGATCTCCACATACAATAGTCCATAAATCTCCCCACCTTTTTTGGCCAGAAGCCACTCGCTTTGGAAAAGGACTATAAAAAGTGACTTTTCTAATAGGACTTTTGAGATCTCTTTCTCTCCAACGGACTGAAGACGCGTCTGTCATCGGACCACGAGGTTGCGTCTCGTCTGTTGGTAGCTATATCCCATTCTTTCTCTCTCTCTCTCTCTCTCTCTCCCCCCACCGCAACACTGAATTGTAACACAATAAACTGCATTGCTGCTTTCTGCTTAACTAAACCTGAGTCTCTTGCCTTTTGTCTTTTGCACCCTGGGGTCGAACGAATCATCATGACTCTCGCTCGGGTTGAGCGGATCGTGACATTAATTGACGTCACGGACTTGGTTTTCTGACAGATAGAAGGGTTGCTGGTTCTGTGTAGTCTGTAACAGGGGAAGGACGTCTTGCCTCAGCAGCACCTAGCCAGCCACCTCACCAGGGATGAGCCAGATTAGAAAGCAATGGGGGCATTTCAGATTTCCCACAGACTGCACACACCCAGGTGAAAAGCATCCCTACACTCATTTGAGGATTCTGTCTTCAGAAATTCACAAAAGATCTCTTGGTGCAAAAGGCAGAACTGCTCTGTTCTTGTTCTTTATTACTGTGTGAATGTGAACTGACCTCCCTGAGTTAGGGAGAATACTGCACAGGCTGAGGAGTGTGAAATGACCTCCCTGAGTTAGGGAGAACACTGTGCAGGCTGAGGAGTGCATGTGTAACTCTGATCTATTACTGTGTGTGAATGTGAACTGACCTCCCTGAGTTAGGGAGAATACTGCACAGGCTGAGGAGTGCATGTGTAACTATTACTGTGTGTGAATGTGAACTGACCTCCCTGAGTTAGGGAAAACACTGTGCAGGCTGTGGAGTGCGTGTGTAACTCTAATTTCTTCACCCACCAGGGAAGAGAGGGGGCTGAGCTCAGCAAAAAGCTGTGCGTAAGTGTTGACCTTCCTGAGTGGTTTTACATCCCCCCCCTCGCAAAATAACTAAAATTTGCAGTGCAAACTGTTGTTGAAACTGTTGCTGTTGTTGTTTTTATTGTTGTTTGACTACTTGGGAACTAAAATTTGCAGTGCAAACTGTTGTTGAAACTGTTGCTGTTGTTGTTTTTGTTGTTGTTTGACTACTTGGGATCGCGAAGAGACAAGCTGTTTTTGAAACTAAGGTAATACCTCCCAAGTAGGGTGGTCTCTTCACCCGCTCCAGGGATGAGAAGGAAAACACAATTTTAGCTATGCTTTTTGTGTAACTTTAAGCATGCCTCCCTGAGAGTGGTTTTAGTCCCTTCGTAAAATTGTCTGAAAAAGATAAAAATATTTTTTATGCTTTACTAGATAAGTATAATGCCAGACCCTCCCAAAGGGGGAAGATGGGGCACACAGTGACTGGTTTAATTTAGAAAATGTGATTGATAGAATACATTCTTTGCAACATGAAACAAAATTCAAACTAGGCAGAAATAAGACCACTCTCTGCTCAATTTTGGGGGCCTGTCTTAACGCGGCTATAGAAAATCGCTTTATGTGAAGAAGTGAAGAAAGAACAATTATTGACTCTCTACAAAATTTAGTGGAAGTTTTGCAAAAACAAATAGATGAAGAAAGAAATGAAAATCATGCTTTGAGACATGAGATTCATTCTTTAAAAGATGAGAATAATTCTCTAAGAGCTGCCCTAAGACAAGAACACACCAACACCTTAAAACACACTGATTCACCAAAAGAAACAGACGAAAAGATAGAAAAAATGAAGGGAGTCAGATACTTTGCTCTTTCCAACAATAAATCAGAAAAGGTGAGGCAATTCAATACCAGACAATATTGGTGGAGTTTGGGGTTAAAAAAAGGGATCCCCAAAGATGTTATGAATAGCTTACCACTTGAGAAACTGACAAAAATAGTTTTAAATTGGCACTTCCCCATTTCCACTGTATCAAATTCTACTGTCCAGCCTAGTGCCCCCCCAATTTCACAGAGTTTTGCTGTTGGGCCAAAGCAGCTTTCTCCTCAGGTTCTGGGCATCGAGCCAAAGCATTCTTCTCAACTTGTAGGATTGGAGCCAAAACAACTTCAGAACCAGGGAAACTAAAATCCTCATCTCTCTTAGGTGAGCAGAGAGACAGGGGTGATTGGTCATTTTTTTGAAATTGCTCACCTGAAATCCTGAAAATGGAGATTTATTAATAATAGCAATAGTTGGTCCTAAACAGGCAATTATTACTTTTGTAGTTGACTCTGCCTTAACAAATTTAGCTGCCTAGAAACGTAGAGTCCCGATAAGAAAAGAATACTTTGCCCTCAATGCCTTATTATTTAAAGAAGAAAATAAATTACTTATCAAAATGTTAATTGGAGATATTCCAAATGATCTATTAGGAATGGAAGAGGGATGCCTTTGGTCTTCTGGCACGCCACGCATTAACATTATACTGCTTCGAGTTGCACCTTCCCTGCCATTTAGCAAAATCATTAATGTAAAACAATACCCTCTTCCCTCTGCTGCCAAAGAAGGGACCAAACCGGTTATACAGGACTTGCGAAACTTCCCTGTATGGCCAATCCAAAAACCCAAACCTGACAACGTGGCTGTTTATCAATATATTGATGATATCCTTGTGGGAGAAGGTGAAATAGAAGTAGTGGGGCATATCCAACAAAAAATAATCTCCCATTTGGAAAGCCTTAACTTGCAAATTGTCTCAAAGAAAATTCAAAAACCTTCTCAGGGAGTGAAGTTTTTGAAGACAGCCACTACTGGGACTACCCTCCCTGACAGGGTGGCCCAGAAATCCTCAGTTAGGAAGTGGTATGCCCCGATTGAGCAGTACTGTAACATCTCCTCAGTAATAGAAGGAACTGTAAAAAAACTGGCAATAACAGAAACTGAGAGCTTGGGTAGCAGCTATGACAAACCTGCCTCAGTAATTAAAGTAGTCTTTGCTTTCTCCCCCAGACAATCTTTGTTCACTAATTTTTTTGTTCACTAATGCTTCTGCTGAACAAATTATTGCTGGGGGATGGGGTGGCCCTTGGCTTGGGTCGCTGATGGTTGTTTGGAGTGTTTTCCAGCTTGCAGTGCAGAGTGCCTCCTTTGTTTGCAACTACATTGACTCTTATCCTGAGTTTAAAGGAGGTACAGAGTGGCTTCCTTTTTGGCAGAATGATTGGGAAGTTAACAGAATTCCAGTCTGCGCTACATGCTGCATAGTTCCATCATTTTAACCTCCTGCCTCTTTGTGGCCGATTCTGTTGTGTTTATTTTTCACAGAATAACGCCATGGAACATGAAGATTAATTGCTGAATCCCCCAATCCAACCTATATACAGTTATGGCACAGGACCTTACAGCTGTGTTTTATTTTGTGAAGATTCAAAATCAAAATTGAACTGTTGTACAATAAAATTATGTGTGGTAAAAACAATGCAAAATACTGAAAAGAGCTCAATATTAGTGTTGTAACACCTACCACCCAACCACTGGTTATACTGAGCCTGAAAATTTTTGAAATTAGACCTTTGGAAAGGTTTAATTTGGAAAACTGGCCAACAGCAAATACTGTTTAGTTCAGCATGGTCTTTTAAAACAAGTCAAATAGCCAATGCAAAACAATGACTCAGTAATTCAGCCAGCTTGTTCACCTATTCGAAAGGTATTTTTGCAACCTGGTTGCAAAAGCGGGATCATTTTAAGAAATAAACGGCAAGAAAGTAACCGGTGTTGTGGGAACATAATTGGGAATTTTGAATAGTATTGATTTAGAAGTATCAATGAATAAATTGGCTAACATTTCTTTAGCTCTTTGCTGTATCCTGGCACAGCTTTGGATGCAAACAGTTGTTGCCTCAATTATAAGGGAAGGGGAAGAAGGTATTTTCCCTATTGAAATCCAGACAATAATTTGGGATAATACCCATGATTTTGAAAAAAAGAATTCCCTGGTGAAAAGAATCCTGGTGAAATTTGGTAAATTTTACCTACTACTCCAGCATAAACCCAGCCACAGCCTTTGCACTGACCATATGTCATGCCTCAGTATATTCAATATTCCCTATCATTGCATAAAGGCTGAATCATGATGGAGCTATTCTCTATCCTTTTGAGCATAGAGAATGGGCCTGTCAAATTGGGAAGACGAAACAAACTATTAATCTGTAAACTTACATTGTCTGGGAACAACAAGGGTTTTTATCTGTGAAAGTAATGCAATCAGAGCTCAAGATTTTTGCTTAGACACAGAACAGAATGTCTGTAACTTTGAAATTTATCCAAAAGAGATTTCTGAAACACTACTGGTGTATATGGGCAATGGGTGTGCCTGCTTTAGAACTGCTTGTGATAGTGTTTTTGTAGATTTTGTAGTGAGTACTAAAAATCATTTAAATCTTTATGTCTGTAACTTTACTAAAATTACAAGGTATGATTTTTGACCTTTCATTACAGATCAGCAATCCTCTACATTATGTACACAAATCAGTCACTGTTGACATCCCTAAGGTTATTGACACAATGCAAAATGTATGATTTAAAAAATAAGATAAAACATGATTTTGTCTTAAATTTTGCTTATTTTAGTTGTGTTGCATTTTGGATTGAAATTTGAAAATTCCTTGTTTTAAAAATTGCTTATCTTTGTTGTATTGCATTATGAATATTGATAAAAATTGATTTTTTGTTATTAAGATTGCATTTCAAAATTTACTTATTTTAATTATGTTGCATTTTCTTTTAAAGTTGGTCCAAAGTTTCTCTGATCTGCCTCAGAGACTGAGACACTGGGACCCCCACCACTCGCTCTGGACCGGAGTTCTGGCCTGGCCAAGGTGGATGCCTGCCAAGGACTGTTTTTGGTGTTCTTGGAACTTGCCAGGGTACACTGCTCTTGAGCAGGGTTTTGGCTGTGGCTTTCTGTTTTCACCTGTTTTTTGAGCAATGATCTCCACATACAATAGTCCATAAATCTCCCCACCTTTTTTGGCCAGAAGCCACTCGCTTTGGAAAAGGACTATAAAAAGTGACTTTTCTAATAGGACTTTTGAGATCTCTTTCTCTCCAACGGACTGAAGACGCGTCTGTCATCGGACCACGAGGTTGCGTCTCGTCTGTTGGTAGCTATATCCCATTCTTTCCCTCTCTCTCTCTCTCTCTCCCCCACCGCAACACTGAATTGTAACACAATAAACTGCATTGCTGCTTTCTGCTTAACTAAACCTGAGTCTCTTGCCTTTTGTCTTTTGCACCCTGGGGTCGAACGAACCATCACGACTCTCGCTCGGGTTGAGCGGATTGTGACACTCCTTCACCCTATCTTGCTCTTTTCCTGATACTAACAGGTCGTCTACATATTGCAAAACTTGTATTCCACTTACTGAGGGAAATTGCTTTAACAAATCCTCTAAAGCTTGGCCAAACAGATTTGGGGATTCTGTGAATCCCTGGGGCAGCTTTGTCCACCTCAGCTGTTGTCTCTTCCTCTTCTCAGGGTCCTCCCACTCGAAAGCAAACCAATCCCTGCTTTTTTCGGCCAAGGGGCAAGTCCAGAAGGCATCCTTTAGGTCTATCACTGTGAACCATGCATGCTCCCTCAGTATTTGGCTCAGCAACGTATAGGGATTTGTTACTACCGGATGTTTTGCTTTCGTTCTTTTATTCACTTCTCTTAGATCTTGCACCAATCTAAATTTACCATCTCCCTTTTTTACTGCTAATATTGGGGGTATTGTGAGGGGACATGCATGGTTCCAGTATCCCTTCTGCCAATAAGTGTGTTATAATTGGGGCTAACCCCTGCCTACTTTCTGCCGACATTGGATATTGCTTTACCGTAATGGGAGGCCCTTCTTCCTGCATATCTATTCTTATTGGTGAGATGTCCTAGTGACTGTATCTTCCCTCTTCTGCCCATACTACCGGATCAATTCCACTCAAGTCCGCTGGTGTTAAAACCATCATATGTACTACCATTCTTCCCTCTTTTGGGAGGACCCCTATCCCAAGTTGAACCTGCAGGTCCCTTCCCAATAAGTTTCCTTCTAGCCAGGGTAAGTAGATGAAATTTGCCGTGCACGGTCTGAAGTTTCCTCTTATTTCTATATTGTCCACCAGACTGGCCATAAAGGGTTTACCTTCTGCTCCTAATACCTCACATGTCCTGTTCCCAACACAAGTACCCAAAGGCAGTTGGCAAAGACTGGACGTGTCTGCACCGGTGTCTACTACAAACTTGAATTCTTCATGGTGAGGACTCAATTCCAGGTTTACAATGGGCTCTTCTTGATGTCTTTTTGGGTCCCCTAGTGAGAAGAGCCCATGACACCCCTAATCATCTTTCTCCTCTCCTCTCAACAGCCTCTCCAACGCCTCCTGTTCCCTGGCAATTGCTTCATCAAACTCTACCTTCTTACAGACCCTTCTTATCTGGCCTTCTTCCCTGCAGTAATAACACTTTAGAGGTTCCCTCGGTCTTCATGGGGGGAACCCCGTCGATGTAGCCGACGCAGCCCTCCTTCCTCCTTCTCCAGGGATAGGTGGACGTCTCTCCCCTTTTGGTGGGCTCTGGCTGTCAACACCCTTTACGCTTTCCCTGGCCACTGCCACCATTATCCTTGCTTTTGATCGTTGTTTTTCTTCCTCCGTTCTTAAGTAGACCCTCAAGGCTTCTCTCAGCAGCTCGTTTACACTTTTCTCTTGCCAATCCTCGAGTTTTTCTAATTTTCTCCTGATATCCGGCCATGATTTAGTTACAAATTGCAATTTTAAAAACACTTGTCCCTCTGCACTATTCTGGGTCCAGGCTCGAGTACTGCTGAAAGTTCCTTCGGAGTCTACTTAACCAGGAGGCGGGGGTTTCATCTTTCTCCTGGGCTGTGTCTGTTCTGGGTTGATGTTGATGTTATGACTAGCTCCTCTCCCTGCCCCCCGCCCCATGGAACTGCCGGCCGTATGGCAGCCCCTCCCCCGGGCTGCTTGGCTCGCTGCTGCTTTTACTGCCCCGGGCTGCTGCTTGCTGGCTCCGGCTGCTTCTTGCTTGCCTCCAGCTGCTGCTGCTTGCCCCCCCTCCTCTGGCTAGCTAGGCTGCTTGCCCGCTTGCTAACCCTCTTTCTCCCTCCCTTCTTCCCCCTCCTCAAGATCGGAACCAGCTCCAGAGGGAAACGGATCTGAACCTCAGAGACTGCCTCTGGAAGCTTGCCAAAGAAGCTCTGCCGCCCTTCCCAGCGAAGATCTCCGAGCTCGTCTCTCTCTCTCGGTGAAATTTGTTTTTTGTTATCTGGGTCTGACTGGGAAGTGTTTTCTCTTGTGTTTTGTTAATAAATAAGTTTTTTCCACTTTCCCCCTGAGGAGAATTCTTTCTGAGTTCTTTGGGAGGTCTTTCCCCAAATTTGTCCTGAACTTGGACAGCGTTGAACGCCAACTTAGTGTTATTACTCCGGGGAACAGACTCCTTGATCCCTCGGATCATTAAAGTCCTATAGTCCTCGATGTTACATCTGTCTTCACCTCAATTGGGTTGCCAGCCTGGATCCGTTACCGGTAGTTTGTAGTCCCCAGGAGGTCCTACCTTGTTTTCCCTTTCCCATATTTTAATTCCTGCCGTCCGAACTAGATGGACTTCTTCGGAGTGAATAGGATATTCAAAATAGAATTCAGGTCTCCCCAGGTGTAAATGTTGGGCCCCAGGAACTGATCGATTTGATTAGCAATCCCAATCGGGTCTTCCACTAAATTCCCTAACTCTTTCTTAAAACTTCTCTACTTCTGAGGCTGTGAGAGGTGCGTTCACAAAGCCCAAGCCCCCCTCCAGGCCCCCCATAGGCACTTCTCGCAAGGGAAAAAGCTTGGCTTTCGAACGCGTGTTATACGGAGGCCTTTCAGGTGCTTCCACAATCTGGGGTGTAATGATAGAAGGAGGAGGGACCTGCAAGTTCTGTTGAGGGGAATCGGGGATAGGGGTTGCAAGGCCCTGCCCCCAACTAGGGGGAGGTGCCGGAACCGTAGAGGGTAGAGGGGAAGGACTGGGGTTAGGGGCCTGGGGACCCTGTCCCCAACAAGAGGGAGGTGCTGGGATCACAGAGGGTAGGGGAGAGGGGATTAATTCTGGACTGAGGGAAGAAGGGGACAGGTTTTGGGTGTGGAAAGGGTTGGTTTTGGAGAAGGTAGTTTGTGGAGGCTGGGAAGGAGTTATTGATTGGGCTGGGAAATGTTGTGGAAGGTCTAATGATGTAAGGGAGGGGGTCACCGATGAGATTGTCATAGTTGGAGGGGGGATCTGGGGTATAAGGGAAGGTGTTGTAGATGAAACGGGGAGAGCTGGAGAAAGGATCTGTGGTGTAGGGGATGGTGTTACGGGTGGAATTGGGAGAGTGGGTGGGAGACTCGGAGAAGAGTGCTGGGCCATAATTGGGTAAGCCGGGGGAGGGGGAGGTAGGTGGTCAAGGGGGTCCCACTTATGCTCGCTACTTCCTTCCCTTTCTTTCTCTTCCACCTTATCTCTTTTCTTCTGCAACTCACAAATCTTAGCCCTCTCGCCCTCTAACCCTTGCCTCTCCCAGCACGCCGCATACCTCACTTGTTCAGTGTTGGGATCCCCTTGGGCTCTCAAACACTGATTTAGTTGAGAGCACATCCAGGGATCCCTTGTCCCGCACCTGGGCCACCTCTCAGGGAGATCCAGATTAGGCCAAACTTCTACACAGAAGTGTATCATCTTGATTTTATTTAACTCCCGAGTGTTCTTGTTACTCTCGCAGTTCCCCAGTAGTTGCCCTAATGGGCTATCTGGTGGGATGTTCCTCTTCGCTCTACGCTTCTCTTCCACTCTCCCCCCCTTACTTAAGCACTTTCCCATACTTGATTTCCACTTACTAGGCCAACAACTAAAACTCAAACGAGCCTCTACCCGAACGGAAGAATAACCGACAGGCTACACAACTTCCAAACTATCCAAAACAACCTCTAGCCTCTCTAAACTTATAATTCCAACTTTCTTAACTAAAACTATATGGTGCCTCTACTCAAACGGAAAGATACTGACAGGCAACTCAATTTTCAACACCACCACAGTAACCCTAGGGCCTGTAGGACCCCGCAGGGCCACTGATCGCCCCGGCCTAGCCCTAATGAGTGAGGGGTAGGACCCAACGGAGCTACCGACACCCCGACCTATCCCTTGTAATGAGGGGTAGGACCCAGCGGAGCTACCGACACACCGGCCTATCCCTTGTAATGAGGGGAATTGACGGGGTCCCGGTTACCCCTTTCCAAACCTCCCCTCTCTTCCGCGGACCACACACACACCCAAACCTAGGCCCCTGCCCGCCCAAAGTACCTAGGCCCACATGTGCCACACTCACTCACTATTCCCCCGCACGCTGGGGGAGGGCTCTACCCCTGGAGGTGCCTCTTTCACCCTTCAGGCCTCTCACTTCCCCCTTTTCCCGGCTGACCCCCACGCGGGAGTCCAGAACCGCGGTACTCAGGGGTCCACACTCGCTTCGGGAGTCCGAGCTGCCAGCCCCCGTCTCAGGCACACCACACTCACACACCTCCACGCCTGCCACCGGTCACTTACGGGTTCTTTCCAGTGCTCTCCAGGTCCCGTGCTGTCCTCTGGGTCCGCGATGGCCAGCTGACCCAGAGGGCCTCCTCTGGGCAGCGCCGATCCGAGACGAGGTCCTCTTCTGGGTGTGGCCTATCCCGGAAAAACCCCCAGAACTGTTATAAATAACTCAGGGCTGAAGCCTTTATTAAAGCAGCTCTTTTTATTGAAGAGTAGTTGGGGGACCCGAGGGGCTGCCAAGGCCGCTGCTCTGCCAGTTCCATGCCGGAAAGAGGCTCCCAAGGCCATCTTGTAGCTCGCGCTCCAGGATCGGGAGTTCTGTCCTCACGGGCGTTATGAGGAACTCATTCAATGGCTTGTCACTTGTGGCGGTCCAGGGTGTCCCTCTGGCCCCTTTGGGGGTGCAAGAACCCCCCTGTCCAGCCCTTTTTAAGCCCCCAGGTGAGGCCAGGGGGGTTTTGAGGGTGGATTCTGTTCCATGGCAACGTCTACCTGCACTCAGAGAAGAGATGCAAACTTTTAGAGAAACTGGGGTGTAAATTAAGTAGTTATCATGTATAAAAAGTAGTTTTTGGGATTGTTTATATTATCAGCCATGTGGTCAAGATGGAGGGAAGGGGGTGTGTTACGTTTTCTTCTTCTTCTTCTTCACATTCTCCATCTTGGAGGGGACACTGGGAATCACAGATTGGTTGGGGAAAAACTAGACATAGTAGTAAAATTCGGTAGTATTGGGAAGTAACTGTAAACACAGTATACGCAAGTTAGTGTATAAAAGATAAGTCCAGCCCTTGGTGGGGCAGACCTTCGTCCCGCTCTCGGTGGTGACAGAGCTCTGCGCGCAGCAAAAGAACTTTATCGATAACAATTAATAAACAGACCTTGGGCTTGGACGATTGTCTCCTGCAATCTCTTTTCGGCGGCTTCAAAGAAATCCCTGCACCCTGAACCACCCACCTGTGGCCATCTGAGGGGTCTCAGGCACAAAGAGACCCTCCAGACTGTGTCAGTCACTTAGGGGTGTTACCTCGTTCCACTGCTCTCCAGGTAGTGGCGAGTGGACAGCTAGAAAAGCAGAGGTAGTTCTTGGTAGCGGATGGTCTCGTTAGTTGAATGATGGCTTGATTTTTACATTTGATGTTGATATTCCATCTCTGAAGATTTTTTTGGTAGTCCGATAATTTCCGCTAGGAGCAATGCCTTTTAGGAGCCTCCGGATTTACATATTGGGCAGCATCAGCTGGTTGATTGATGAGCAGGGAGCAGCAGCAGCTTAACCGGAAATTGAGGTAGGGAAACCGGAAGGAGTAGGGAACAACAGGGAAATGAACCTGAACTGGGCGGGGGGGGTGGTTACAAATACACCAATCTAATACTCTAACAATGCTTCTTGTAACATTCAACAAAAACTGTAACTAACTCCTATCAGACATCTACAACAATCTTTATTTAACCGTTTCCGGTCACAGACTTAAGTAATTTACTTCATAAATCAATTGATATTTTTAGTAAACTTTACTAATTGACATGGACTGCTCCTCAGCCAAGTTCACACTAAACTCCTGAAATTTGGGAAGAAGAATCAAGACTTTACAGGACTGTGAGAGATGAGATGATACTGTGTCCAACGGGCTCTCTCAATTAGTTGGAGCAAGTAGCCTTCTTTTGTGGACACCACTGAAGGCCCAGGCAGAAATTGCAAGGCCTTTCTTAGGCTCTGAGCTTGTTTTCTCTTTCTCATGCTGGGAAACCTTTTCCCAGGCTAAGACAGTTTCTCAGCTCTGGCCTGAGCCTTTCCCAGGGTGATAGCATTTGGGAAAAACAGAAAGGAATTATAACAAAGATAAACACCTGCTGGATCCATGGGAAAACCAGGGACAAGAGGTGTCTCTCTCTCTGACCAATGAACTGTCTGTATTTTGTTTTTCATGAACTATCTTATTTAAAGCCATGGCTTCCTTCAATAAACTGCTCTTTCTTGCACCAAGTAAGAGTGCCTTGTTGCTGTGTTCTTTCGCCGCTCCGTAACCCTTCGTACAGCAACAATTGGAGGTCCCAGCAAGATTGAATTAGACCGAGATTGCTCGGGACTTGCCCTCGGGAAGCAGCAGTGCGGGGTCCCGTGGTGAGCAGCAGCTTGGAGCCGCGGCAGAGCCAGCGGAACCAGGAGCTGTCTGGGAGCCACAGGCAGCGCTGGACTGTCTTCTCGCTCATCCCAGAAAGGTACTGTTTTCGTTCCCCCTCCGCCAGCTTAGCAGCTAGGTGAAAAACTTCATAACACTGGTGAATCGATTAGCCAAGCGGGACGAAACCATGGACAGCTTGGAGGTGGCTTTTGCTCCTTCAGCATGGGGAGAACTGGGAGACCAACTATATGATGCCCTTCCTGGAGGCGACCTTTTAATTCCCTCTCTATGGAGTACTTGGGAACTTGTTAACAAAGAGAAGGGCTTTGTCTGCCAGTCCGGGAATGCACAGGAAACAAGGGCAGTCTCTCGCTTTGTAACCCCTTCCGAGAATCTGCCCTGCCCAGAGGCTCCCCGCCCACAGCTTCCCAATGAGAAGCACCCAGCGCCCAAAGACCACAAGCCTGTTTTTATTTCTCAAAAAGATTTGGAGCGACCGATTTCCCCTGCGAATGGTGGTGCGGAAAGTCCTCCCCCACTCGCCCCACAGGAGCCCCCGCTTGCCATCCCCTGGGCGGCGGGGCTGGGACAGCCACCTGCTGATGTCATCGCACCCCCCGTGCCCCCACTGCCTGCAGTGGCAGTGGCAATGCCACTGGCATCACCAGCGCCGGCGGCAGTGGCACCGGCAGTGCCAGCGGCAGTGCCAGCCTTTCCTATTGATATTGTCCTGCACATAGTTGACACCATGGCAAAACAAACGGCAGCCCTCTATGCCGTGCTGGCACTTTTCACAGGCGCCCAAGCGGAGGAACCCCCGTCAGCGGCGCCCGTGCCGGGGCAGCCGCGGGTCGTGGGCGGCCCAGCCTCGGGGGTGGGTCCCACGCCGCCTGCAGGTCCACCCGCAGGGGCAGGACAGCAGGAACCGCTGGCTGCAGGAGCGGGACAACAGGCACCGCCGGCTGCAGGGGTGGAGTCGGTGCCGCCTTCTGCACAACCCTCAGCGTCAGGCCCCACCCACCCTGGAACGCCGGCATCCCCCTCCAGTTCTCCAGGGACACCGCCACATCCCTCGCCGTCTCCAGGCCCTTTTCCTTTGAAAAGCAGGTGCTGCAGTGACTCCATGACAGTGAGACTCAAAAATCGCCGCAGTGTTTTGGAAACAGTTAAAATGCGAGCATTGCAGCAGGACCATTGAGATTTGCTAGAACGGATGTGGATGCCAAAGAAGGGTGTCCTTCGGGTGAAGGGGGTGGATGAGAGTGTCCAGGTGGATGCTGCTGAGCTTGGCCCGGTCCCTGAGGACAACCTGCCACAGGATTGTGATGAAGATGCCCAGGGGACCGGGGGAGCTCAAACCTTTCCTGTCTTTAAGGCTGCTCCAAATACAGGACAGCCGGACAGACATGATCCTATAACTTGGCGTGTTGTTCGGGATTTGCATGACAGGGTCACACAGTTTGGGCTTGGTTCTACACAAGTTATGCAAATTATTGAAGTGTTGAATGCAAATTTGCTGACACCTTACGATGTCAGACATATAGCCCAAGTGCTGTTTCAGCCTGTTCAATTTAGAGTGTTTGAGGACACTTGGAGGCAGATGGCTGACGAGGCAGCTGCAGAAAATATGGTGCGACCCCAGGGTGATCCTAGGTATGCTGTGGGGAGCGATGCCTTGCTGGGTCAGCATCGCTTTGTTAGCCCTGGTTTTCAGGCTACCTGGGATCCTCTGATCCTTGAACAATGTTGAGAAATAGGATTTGCAGCAATTCTAAAAACAATAGAGGCTGCAGCTCCAAAACCAAAATATGTAAAAATTACTCAAGGCCCTAGAGAGCCATTCTCAGAATTTGTTGAGAAAATAGCAGAAGCTTTGGAAAAGCAGGTTGAGGATGATGCTCTAAGGCAGCTGTTATGTAAACTGCTAGCCAGAGACAATGGTAATGAGGATTGTGCAAAAATTATACAGGCTCTGCCAGGAGACCCCTCACTGACTGACATGGTGCAGGCACGTGCTAAGGTGGGCACTGTAGATCATGCGATCTCTGCTTTAGCAGCTGCCATGTGGCACCATCAGAAGATGTCAGGGGGTGGTCAACAGAAACAGGGGAAGAATAAAGGCAGAAATAAGAGGAAGCCACAGCAGCAGAAGGCTGATATGCCTACTTTCTTGTGTGCTAAGTGCAAAAAACCAGGTCACTATGCAAACCAATGCAAATCAGAAGAGCCTGTTGCTGGCCAGGAAAACAGTCAGACAAGTGCTCTGGGGTGCAGCACACAGATACAAGCAGTGCCTCAGAACCCAGTGCTGACACAGGTTTCCCCAGCCAGCATGCAGCCAGCACCCAGGACTCCACCGGTGTGGATGTACACACCACAGACACAGTCATTCTAGACTCAGTTGGGGTGCACAAGGTTCCTCTGGATGCCTTTGGCCTTTGGGTCAGAGGATGAGAGAACTGCTCATGGGAAGATTAATGCCACTCTCCAGGGAATCTTTGTTCACACAGGTGTCATTGGTGCTGATTTTACAGGTCAAATTTGTGCTATGGTTTCCACGTTATGTCCCCTTGTCACTATCCCAGCAGGAACTTGTATTGCCCGACTTGTGTTTTTTCATTTGTCTGTTCTCAGGGCCGATCAACAAGATCCCAAACACAGTGGGTTCGGATCTACGGGACAGCCACAAGTCTTTTGGACAATGAATATAAGTTGAAAGCCCTTTGTCAATTGGTTCGAATGCAGTGATCATTTTGGTCATTGATTTGAAGGATTGCTTTTTCACAATCCCCTTGTGTCCTGATGACAGACCAAAATGTGTTTCTATGGTGCCTGCAGTGAACAGTTCTGAGATAGGACAGAGATACCAATGGAAAGTCTTGCCACGGGGTTGCCAATTAGTCTGACACACTGCAGCAGGCTGCAGCAAGCTTTTATTCATCAGGTATACCTTCCATTGATATCTCTGTGTTTATCACCACTCCGGATTTACATCCTACAGGTATCACTGGCCAGTTACCTGGGAGGATGAGTCTGGTTGGTAAATGCTGGAAGGCCATGAGACAGGTTCTGCTCAGATAATTGAGTTGAAAGCAGTCACAATGGCATTCCAACAGTTTTCACAGGTACCTTTGAATTTGGTCAAAGCAATTTTTTTTATAAACAGAAAAGGAGAGTGGCTGGTGAAGTACCACACAGCCAATTGGGAAAAGCTTTGTACTCCTTCAATCACTCTACTGTGCCACAAGATTCCAATAATCCTGTTATTATGAATCATTTCACTTCCTTACAGGCTGCAGATGAGACATGCCTGCCTCATCGTTTGGGGTCGTGGCTACGCTTGCGTCTCAGCGGATACCGGCGTACGCTGGCTGCCTGCAAGGTGTGTCTGTCCTGACCTGTGACATCAGAGACAGAATGCAGCCGAGGCACAGCCTTCGAATGCTGACCAACATGCCGATCACCAGCCAGACTGTTCCTCCACAAGCAGAAGATGAGCATTCATTTGTTCCTCCTGGAAATGTTTTAAGTCATTGAACATTATTAGATGGGTTTTCTGAAATGTATTAGAAATTATAAGTCTGGTG
>JAREIS010001881.1:0-16121 GCA_030060385.1 Muscicapa striata striata | reverse complement strand
CCTTTGGGGTTTCTCCCAGTAAATATACCATTAAAATCCTGGCTACTTTTTGGAGATACAACGTCTTCCTAAAACTGCTTTTAGAAACTGGGAGGTGTGGTTTCTTTCAGAGGAAAAATCCCAGTGTCCATATCCAGGATAATTGGCCTGAGACTGGGCGTCTGACAGCTAAAATTCCGAATGGATCAGGTTTCTCCCAGACTAAAGATGCCACCATGACCCTAAAAGCTACTGTGGGTGACCAACACTACACTCCAAACTGGTATTAAGAAACTGGGAGGTGTGGTTTTTTTTTTCAGAGGAAAATGGCCAATGTTCTTATCCATGGACCTTGGCCTGAGACTGGGCGTCTGACAGCTCAAATTCCGAAGGGATCAGGTTTCTCCTAGACTAAAGATGCCACCACTAAAAACCCCGGCTGTTCATGGAGTGACCAACACTACCTCCAAACTGGTATAAAGAAACTGGGAGGGTGTGGTTTTTTAAGAGGAAAATGGCCAATCTTCTTATCCAGGGACCTTGGCCTGGGACTGCGTGTCTGACATCTAAAATTCCGAAATGATCAGGATTTCTCCCAGACTAAAGATGCCACCAGTTTGAACCCTGGCTGTTCATGGAGTGCCAAAAGCATCCTCTAAATAGATATTGCAAAAGTGGTGAAGTGATCTTATTTCACAGAGAAATAGGCTTCTTTGCATGCAGGGGCATGGTCCTGAGACTGGGCTTCGCGTGCTAAAATTCCAAAGCTAATGTTTTCTCCCAGACTAAAAAAGCAAGCAGTTAGAAGCCTGGCTACTTTTGGAGAGACCAACACTACCTCGAAACCGGTATTAAGAAACTTGGAGGGTGTGGTTTTTTTCGGAGGGAAAATGGCCCATGTTCTTATCCTGGGACCTTGGCCTGAGACTGGGTGTCTGACATCTAAAATTCCAAAAGGATCAGGATTTCTCCTAGACTAAAGATGCCACCACTTAGAATCCTGGCTGCCATTGGAGAGACAAAGTCTTCCGCAAAACTGCTATTAAGAAACTGGAAGGATGTGGTTTTTTCACAGGGAAAATGGCCAATGTCCGCATCCAGGGTATTTGGCCTGGGACTGGGCATCTGACAGCTAAAATTCTGAAAGGATCAGGATTTCTCCCAGAGTAAAGATGCCACCCCATTAGAACCTTGGCTACTATTGCAGATAAAATGTCTTCCCCCAAAATGGTATTAAGAAAGAGGGAGGGTGTGTTTTCTTTCAGAGCGAAAATGGCCTATGTTCGTGTCCAGAGCAATGGGCCTGAAAGTGGGCGTCTGACAGCTCAAATTCCGAAGGGATCAGGATTTCGCCCAGACTAAAGATGCCACCCCTGAGAACCCTGGCTACTTCTGAAGAGACCAACACCACCTCCAAACTGGTATTAAGAAACTGGGAGGGTGTGGTTTTTTTCAGAGGGAAAATGACCAATGATCGCATCCAGGGCCCTTGGCCTGAGACTGGGCGTCTGAAACCTCAAATTCCAAACGAATCAGGATTGTACCCAGACTAATACTGCCACCACAGAGAACCCTGGCTGTTCATGGAGTGCCAAAATTCTCCTCTAAATGGATACTACAAAAGGGGTGAAGTGATCTTTATTTCACAGAGAAATAGGCCCTTCTTTGCATGCAGGGGCATGGTCCTGAGACTGGGCTTCGGCGTGCTAAAATTCCAAACCTAATGTTTTCTCGAAGACAAAAGATGCCCGCAGTTAGAAGCCTGGCTACTTTTGGAGAGACCAACACGACCTCCAAACTGGTATTAAGAAACTGGGAGGGTGTGGTTTTTTTCAGTGGGAAATTGGCCAATGATCATATCCAGGGGAATTGGCCTGAGACTGGGCGTCTGAGAGCTAAAATTCGGAATGGATCAGGATTTCTCCCAGACTAAAGATGCCACCACTGAGAACCCTGGCTACTATTGGAGTGACCAACACTACCTCCAAACTGGTATTAAGAAACTGGGAGGGTGTGGTTTTTTTCAGAGGGAAAATGGCATATGTTCCTATCCAGGGACCTTGGCCTGAGACTGGGTGTCTGACAGTTAAAATTCCGAAAGGATCAGGATTTCTTCCAGACTAAAGACGCCACCACTTAGAACCTTAGCTCCTATTGCAGATAAAATGTCTTCCTCCAAACTGGTATTAAGGAACTAGGAGGGTGTGGTTTTTTTCAGAGCGAAAATGGCCTATGTTCATGTCCAAGGCAATGGGCCTGGGACTGGTCGTCTGAAATCTAAAATTCAGAAGGGATCAGGATATCTCCGAGACTGAAGATGGGAGAACCCTGAGAACCCTGGCTACTTTTGGAGAGACCAACACTACCTCCAAACTGGTATAAAGAAACTGGGAGGGTGTGGTTTTTTTCAGAGGGAAAATGGCCTATGTTCGTGTCCAAGGCAAAGGGCCTGCGACTGGTCGTCTGAAATCTAAAATTCAGAAGGGATCAGGGTATTTCCCATATTGAAGATGGGAGAACCCCTGAGAACCCTAATGGCTACTTTTGGAGGGACCAACACTACCTCTAAACTGGTATAAAGAAACTGGGAGGGTGTGTTTTTTCAGAGGAAAATGGCATGTGTTCTTATCCAGGGACCTTGGCCTGAAACTGGGTGTCTGACATCTAAAATTCTGAAATGATCAGGATTTCTCCCAGACTAAAGATGACACCAGTTAGAACCCTGGCTGTTCATGGGGTTCCAAAGCCTCCTCTAAATGGATATTACAAAAGTGGTGAAGTGATCTTTATTTCACAGAGAAATAGGCCCTTCTTTGCATGAAGGGGCATGGTCCTGAGACTGGGCTTCAGCCTGCTAAAATTAAAAACCTAATGTTTTCTTGCAGACTAAAGATGCCAGCAGTTAGAAGCCTGGCTACTTTTGGAGAGACCAACACTACCTCCAAACTGGTATTAAGAAACTGGGAGGGTGTGTGGTTTTTCTTATCAGAGGGAAAATGGCCCATGTTCTGAAATGCAAGGGCAATTGGCCTGAGCCTGGGTGTCTGACAGTTAAAATTCCGAAATGACCAGGATTTCTTCCAGACTAAAGAAAACGCCACCACAGTTAGAACCTTAGCTCCCCTTGCAGATAAAATGTCTTCCTCCAAACTGGTATTAAGGAACTGGGAGGGATGTGGTTTTTCCCCTTGCAGATAAAATGTCGAAAATGGCCTATGTTCGTGTCCAAGGCAATGGGCCTGCGACTGGTCGTCTGAAATCTAAAATTCAGAAGGGATCAAGGTATTTCCCATATTGAAGATGGGAGAACCCTGAGAACCCTGGCTACTTTTGAGGGACCAACACTACCTCCAAACTTGTATAAAGAAACTGGGAGGGTGTGGTTTTTTTCAGAGCGAATATGGCATGTGTTCTTATCCAGGGACCTTGGCCTGAGACTGGGTGTCTGACATGTAAAATTCTGAAATGATCAGGATTTCTCCCAGACTAAAGATGCCACCACTTAAAATCCTGGCTACTTTTGGAGATACAATGTCTTCCTAAAACAGCTTTTAAGAAACTGGGAGGGTGTGTTTATTTTCAGAGGAAAATGGCCAGTGTTCGTATCCAGGATAATTGGCCTGAGACTGGGCGTCTGACAGCTAAAATTCGAATGGATCAGGATTTCTCCCAGACTAAAGATGCCACCACTTAGAAGCCTGGCTACTATTGGAGAGACCAACACTACCTCCAAACTGGTATAAAGAAACTGGGAGGGTGTGGTTTTTTTCAGAGGAAAATGGCCCATGTTCTTATCCAGGGACCTTGGCCTGAGACTGGGTGTCTGACATCTAAAATCCTGAAATGATCAGGATTTCTCCCAGACTAAATATGCCACCACTTAAAATCCTGGCTACTTTTGGAGATACAACGTCTTCCTAAAACTGCTTTTAAGAAACTGGGAGGGTGTGGTTTCTTTCAGAGGAAAAATCCCAGTGTCCATATCCAGGATAATTGGCCTGAGACTGGGCGTCTGACAGCTAAAATTCCGAATGGATCAGGATTTCTCCCAGACTAAAGATGCCACCACTGAGAACCCTGGCTACTATTGGAGTGACCAACACTACCTCCAAACTGGTATTAAGAAACTGGGAGGGTGGTTTTTTCAGAGGAAAATGGCATATGTTCTTATCCAGGGACCTTGGCCTGAGACTTGGTGTCTGACATTTAAAATTCCGAAAGGATCAGGATTTCTTCCAGACTAAAGACGCCACCACTTAGAACCTTAGCTCCTATTGCAGATAAAATGTCTTCCTCCAAACTGGTATTAAGGAACTAGGAGGGTGTGGTTTTTTTCAGAGCGAAAATGGCCTATGTTCGTGTCCAAGGCAATGGGCCTGGGACTGGTCGTCTGATATCTAAAATTCAGAAGGGATCAGGATATCTCCGAGACTGAAGATGGGAGAACCCTGAGAACCCTGGCTACTTTTGGAGAGACCAACACTACCTCCAAACTGGTATAAAGAAACTGGGAGGGTGTGGTTTTTTTCAGAGGGAAAATGGCATGTGTTCTTATCCAGGGACCTTGGCCTGAGACTGGGTGTCTGACATCTAAAATTCCGAAATGACCAGCATTTCTCCCAGACTAAAGATGCCACCACTTAAAATCCTGGCTACTTTTGGAGATACAATGTCTTCCTAAAACTGCTTTTAAGAAACTGGGAGGGTGCGGTTTTTTTCAGAGGAAAAATCCCAGTGTTCATATCCAGGATAATTGGCCTGAGACTGGGCGTCTGACAGCTAAAATTCGGAATGGATCAGGATTTCTCCCAGACTAAAGATGCCACCCATGAGAACCGTGGATACTTCTGAAGAGACCAACACTACCTCCAAACTGGTATTAAGAAACTGGGAGGGTGTGGTTTTTTTCAGAGGGAAAATGGCCAATGATCTCATCGAGGGACCTGGGCCTGAGACTGGGCGTCTGATATCTAAAATTCTAATAGGATCAGGATTTCTCCCAGACTAAAACTGCCACCACTGAGAACCCTGGCTGTTCATGGAGTGCCAAAAGCCTCCTCTAAATGGATATTACAAAAGTGGTGAAGTGATCTTTATTTCACAGAGAAATAGGCCCTTCTTTGCATGCAGGGGCATGGTCCTGAGACTGGGCTTCGGCCTGCTAAAATTCCAAACCTAATGTTTTCTCGCAGACTAAAGATGCCAGCAGTTAGAAGCCTGGCTACTTTTGGAGTGACCAACACTACCTCCAAACTGGTATAAAGAAACTGGGAGGGTGTGGTTTTTTTCAGAGGGAAAATGTCATGTGTTCTTATCCAGGGACCTTGGCCTGAGACTGGGTGTCTGACATCTAAAATTCTGAAATGATCAGGATTTCTCCCAGACTAAAGATGCCACCACTTAAAATCCTGGCTACTTTTGGAGATACAATGTCTTCCTAAAACTGCTTTTAAGAAACTGGGAGGGTGTGGTTTTTTTCAGAGGAAAAATGCCAGTGTCCATATCCAGGATAATTGGCCTGAGACTGGGCGTCTGACAGCTAAAATTCGGAATGGATCAGGATTTCTCCCAGACTAAAGATGCCACCCATGAGAACCCTGGATACTTTTGAAGAGACCAACACTACCTCCAAACTGGTATTAAGAAACTGGGAGGGTGTGGTTTTTCAGAGGAAAATGGCCAATGATCTCATCGAGGACCTGGGCCTGAGACTGGGCGTCTGATATCTAAAATTCCAATAGGATCAGGATTTCTCCCAGACTAAAACTGCCACCACTGAGAACCCTGGCTGTTCATGGAGTGCCAAAAGCCTCCTCTAAATGGATATTACAAAAGTGGTGAAGTGATCTTTATTTCACAGAGAAATAGGCCCTTCTTTGCATGCAGGGGCATGGTCCTGAGACAGGGCTTCGGCCTGCTAAAATTCCAAACCTAATGTTTTCTTGCAGACTAAAGATGCCAGCAGTTAGAAGCCTGGCTACTTTTGGAGTGACCAACACTACCTCCAAACTGGTATAAAGAAACTGGGAGGGTGTGGTTTTTTTCAGAGGGAAAATGGCATGTGTTCTTATCCAGGGACCTTGGCCTGAAACTGGGTGTCTGACATCTAAAATTCTGAAATGATCAGGATTTCTCCCAGACTAAAACTGCCACCACTGAGAACCCTGGCTGTTCATGGAGTGCCAAAAGCCTCCTCTAAATGGATATTACAAAAGTGGTGAAGTGATCTTTATTTCACAGAGAAATAGGCCCTTCTTTGCATGAAGGGGCATGGTCCTGAGACTGGGCTTCAGCCTGCTAAAATTAAAAACCTAATGTTTTCTCGCAGACTAAAAATGCCAGCAGTTAGAAGCCTGGTTACTTTTGGAGAGACGAACACTACCTCCAAACTGGTATTAGGAAACTGGGAGGGTGTGGTTTTTTTCAGAGGGAAAATGGCCCATGTTCGTAGCAAGGGCAATTGGCCTGAGCCTGGGTGTCTGACAGTTAAAATTCCGAAATGACCAGGATTTCTTCCAGACTAAAGACGCCACCACTTAGAACCTTAGCTCCCCTTGCAGATAAAATGTCTTCCTCCAAACTGGTATTAAGGAACTGGGAGGGTGTGGTTTTTTTCAGAGCGAAAATGGCCTATGTTCGTGTCCAAGGCAATGGGCCTGCGACTGGTCGTCTGAAATCTAAAATTCAGAAGGGATCAAGGTATTTCCCATATTGAAGATGGGAGAACCCTGAGAACCCTGGCTACTTTTGGAGGGACCAACACTACCTCCAAACTTGTATAAAGAAACTGGGAGGGTGTGGTTTTTTTCAGAGCGAATATGGCATGTGTTCTTATCCAGGGACCTTGGCCTGAGACTGGGTGTCTGACATCTAAAATTCTGAAATGATCAGGATTTCTCCCAGACTAAAGATGCCACCACTTAAAATCCTGGCTACTTTTGGAGATACAATGTCTTCCTAAAACAGCTTTTAAGAAACTGGGAGGGTGTGTTTATTTTCAGAGGGAAAATGGCCAGTGTTCGTATCCAGGATAATTGGCCTGAGACTGGGCGTCTGACAGCTAAAATTCGGAATGGATCAGGATTTCTCCCAGACTAAAGATGCCACCACTTAGAAGCCTGGCTACTATTGGAGAGACCAACACTACCTCCAAACTGGTATAAAGAAACTGGGAGGGTGTGGTTTTTTTCAGAGGGAAAATGGCCCATGTTCTTATCCAGGGACCTTGGCCTGAGACTGGGTGTCTGACATCTAAAATCCTGAAATGATCAGGATTTCTCCCAGACTAAATATGCCACCACTTAAAATCCTGGCTACTTTTGGAGATACAACGTCTTCCTAAAACTGCTTTTAAGAAACTGGGAGGGTGTGGTTTCTTTCAGAGGAAAAATCCCAGTGTCCATATCCAGGATAATTGGCCTGAGACTGGGTGTCTGACAGCTAAAATTCCGAATGGATCAGGATTTCTCCCAGACTAAAGATGCCACCACTGAGAACCCTGGCTACTATTGGAGTGACCAACACTACCTCCAAACTGGTATTAAGAAACTGGGAGGGTGTGGTTTTTTTCAGAGGGAAAATGGCCCATGTTCTTATCCAGGGACCTTGGCCTGAGACTGGGTGTCTGACATCTAAAATTCTGAAATGATCAGGATTTCTCCCAGACTAAAGATGCCACCACTTAAAATCCTGGCTACTTTTGGAGATACAATGTCTTCCTAAAACTGCTTTTAAGAAACTGGGAGGGTGTGGTTTTTTTCAGAGGAAAAATGCCAGTGTCCATATCCAGGATAATTGGCCTGAGACTGGGCGTCTGACAGCTAAAATTCGGAATGGATCAGGATTTCTCCCAGACTAAAGATGCCACCCATGAGAACCCTGGATACTTTTGAAGAGACCAACACTACCTCCAAACTGGTATTAAGAAACTGGGAGGGTGTGGTTTTTTTCAGAGGGAAAATGGCCAATGATCTCATCGAGGGACCTGGGCCTGAGACTGGGCGTCTGATATCTAAAATTCCAATAGGATCAGGATTTCTCCCAGACTAAAACTGCCACCACTGAGAACCCTGGCTGTTCATGGAGTGCCAAAAGCCTCCTCTAAATGGATATTACAAAAGTGGTGAAGTGATCTTTATTTCACAGAGAAATAGGCCCTTCTTTGCATGAAGGGGCATGGTCCTGAGACTGGGCTTCAGCCTGCTAAAATTAAAAACCTAATGTTTTCTCTTGAACTAAAAATGCCAGCAGTTAGAAGCCTGGTTACTTTTGGAGAGACGAACACTACCTCCAAACTGGTATTAGGAAACTGGGAGGGTGTGGTTTTTTTCAGAGGGAAAATGGCTATGTTCGTAGCAAGGGCAATTGGCCTGAGACTGGGTGTCTGACAGTTAAAATTCCGAAATGACCAGGATTTCTTCCAGACTGAAGACGCCACCACTTAGAACCTTAGCTCCCCTTGCAGATAAAATGTCTTCCTCCAAACTGGTATTAAGGAACTGGGAGGGTGTGGTTTTTTTCAGAGCGAAAATGGCCTATGTTCGTGTCCAAGGCAATGGGCCTGGGACTGGTCGTCTGAAATCTAAAATTCAGAATGGATCAGGATATCTCCGAGACTGAAGATGGGAGAACCCTGAGAACCCTGACTACTTTTGGAGGGACCAACACTACCTCTAAACTTGCATAAAGAAACTGGGAGGGTGTGTTTTTTTTCAGAGGGAAAATGGCATGTGTTCATATCCAGGGACCTTGGCCTGAGACTGGGTGTCTGACACCTAAAATTCTGAAATGATCAGGATTTCTCCCAGACTAAAGATGACACCAGTTAGAACCCTGGCTGTTCATGGAGTGCCGAAAGCCTCCTCTAAATGGATATTACAAAAGTGGTGATCTTTGTTTCACAGAGAAATAGGTCCTTCTTTGCATGCAGGGTCATGGTCCTGAGACTGGGCTTCGGCATGCTAAAAGTCCAAACCTAATGTTTTCTCGCAGACAAAAGATGCCCGCAGTTAGAAGCCCAGATACATTTGGAGAGACGAAGACTACCTCCAAACTGGTATTAAGAAACTGGGAGGGTGTGGTTTTTTTCAGAGGGAAAATGGCCCATGTTCGCATCCAGGGCAATTTGCCTGAGACTGGGAATCTGACATCTA
The DNA here is from genome assembly GCA_030060385.1 of Muscicapa striata striata. NCBI lineage: Eukaryota > Metazoa > Chordata > Aves > Passeriformes > Muscicapidae > Muscicapa > Muscicapa striata. The sequence continues at coordinate 6,990 of JAREIS010001881.1, read as the reverse complement.
AAATTCCGAAAAGATCAGGATTTCTCCCAGACTAAAGAAGCCACCACTTAAAATCCTGGCTACTTTTGGAGATACAATGTCTTCCTTAAATTGCTTTGAAGAAACTGGGATGGTGTGGTTATTTTCAGAGGGAAAATGGCCAGTGTTCATATCCAGGATAATTGGCCTGAGACTGGGCGTCTGACGGCTCAAATTCCGAAGGGATCAGGATTTCTCCTAGACTAAAGATGCCACCAGTTAGAAACCTGGCTACTTTTGAAGAGACTGTATCTTCCGCCTAAATGATATTAAGAAACTGGGAGGGTGTGGTTTTACACAGAGGGAAAATTGCCCATGTTCATATCCAGGCCCCTTGGCCTGAGACTCGTCGTCTGTAACCTAAATTCCGAAGGAATCAGGATTTCTCCCAGACTAATACTTCAACCACTGAGAACCCTGGCTGTTCATGGAGTGCCAAAAGCCTCCTCTAAATGGATATTACAAAAGTGGTGAAGTGATCTTTATTTCACAGAGAAATAGGCCCTTCTTTGCATGAAGGGGCGTGGTCCTGAGACTGGGCTTCGGTCTGCTAAAATTCCAAACCTAATGTTTTCTCGCAGACTAAAAATGCCAGCAGTTAGAAGCCTGGTTACTTTTGGAGAGACCAACACTACATCCAAACTGGTATTAAGAAACTGGGAGTGTGTGGATTTTTTCAGAGGGAAAATGGCCCATGATCGCATTCAGGGACCTTGGCCTGAGACTGTGCGTCTGAAACCTCAAATTCCGAAGGGATCAGGATTTCTCCTCAAATTCCGAAGGGATCAGGATTTCTCCTAGACTAAAAATGCCACCAGTTAGAAACCTGGCTACTTTTCAAGAGACTGTATCTTCCTGCTAAATGGTATTAAGAAACTGGGAGGGTGTGGTTTTTTAAAGAGGAAAAAATTGCCAATGTTCATATCCAGGGCCCTTGGCCTGAAACTGGGAGTCTGAAACCTCAAATTCCGAAAGAATCAGGATTTCTCCCAGACTAAAAACGCTACCACTTAGAACCTTGGCTACTATGCTAGATAAAATGTCTTCCTCCAAACTGGTATTAAGAAACTGGGAGGGTGTGGTTTTTTTCTGAGGGAATATGGACAATGTTGTTATCCAGGGACCTTGGCCTGAGCCTGGGCGTCTGAAACCTCAAATTCGGAAGGGATCAGGATTTCTCCCAGACTAAAGATGCCAGCAGTTATAAACCTGGCTACTTTTGAAGAGACTGTATCTTTCTCCTAAATGGTATTAAGGAACTGGGAGGCTGTGGTTTTTTACAGAGGGAAAATTGCCAATGTTCATATCCAGGGCCCTTGGCCTGAGACTGGGCGTCTGAAACCTCAAATTCCGAAGGAATCAGGATTACACCCAGACTAATACTGCCACCACTGAGAACCCTGGCTGTTCATGGAGTGCCAAAATTCTCCTCTAAATTGATACTACAAAAGGGGTGAAGTGATCTTTATTTCACAGAGAAATAGGCCCTTCTTTTCATGCAGGGGCATGGTCCTGAGACTGGGCTTCGGCCTGCTAAAATTAAAATCCTAATGTTTTCTCGCAGACTAAAAATGCCAGCAGTTAGAAGCCTGGCTACTTTTGGAGAGACCAACACTACCTCGAAACTGGTATTAAGAAACTGGGAGGGTGTGGTTTTTTTCAGAGGGAAAATGGCCCATGTTCTTATCCAGGGACCTTGGCCTGCCACTGGTTGTCTGACATCTAAAAATCCAAAAGGATGTGGATTTCTCCTAGACTAAAGATTCCACCACTTAGAATCCCTGTTGCTCTTGGAGAGACAAAGTATTCCGCAAAACTGCTATTAAGAAACTGGAAGGATGTGGTTTTTTTCACAGGGAAAATGGCCAATGTCCGCATCCAGGGTACTGGGCCTTGGACTGCGCGTCTGACAGCTCAAATTCTGAAAGGATCAGGATTTCTCCGAGAGTAAAGATTCCACCCCATTAGAACCTTGGCTGCTATTGCAGATAAAATGTCTTCCCCCAAAATGGTATTAAGAAAGTGGGAGGGTGTGGTTTTTTTCAGAGGGAAAATGGCCAATGATCTCATCTAGGAACCTTGGTCTGAGCCTGGGCGTCTGACATCTAAAATTCCAAAGGGATCAGGATTTCTCCTAGACTAAAGATGCCACCAGTTAGAAACCTGGCTTCTTTTGAAGAGACTGTTTCTTCCTTCTAAATTGTATTAAGAAACTGGGAGGGTGTGGTTTTTAAGAGTGGGATAATTGCCAAGGTTCATATCCAGGGCCCGTGGGCTGAGACTGGGTGTCTGAGACCTCAAATTCCGAAGGAATCAGGGTTACACTCAGACTAATAGTGCCACCACTGAGAACCCTGGCTGTTCATGGAGTGCCAAAATTCTCCTCTAAATTGATACTACAAAAGGGGTGAAGTGATCTTTATTCCACAGAGAAATAGGCCCTTCTTTTCATGCAGGGGCATGGTCCTGAGACTGGGCTTCGGCCTGCTAAAATTAAAATCCTAATGTTTTCTCGCAGACTAAAAATGCCAGCAGTTAGAAGCCTGGCTACTTTTGGAGTGACCAACACTACCTCCAAACTTGTATAAAGAAACTGGGAGGGTGTGGTTTTTTCCAGAGGGATAATGTCATGTGTTCTTATCCAGGGACCTTGGTCTGCGACTGGGTGTCTGACATCTAAAATTCAGAAATGACCAGGATTTCTCCCAGACTACAGATGCCACCACTTAAAATTCTGGCTACTTTTGGAGATACACTGTCTTCCTAAAACGGCTTTTAAGAAACTGGGAGGGTGTGTTTTTTTTCAGAGGGAAAATGGCCAGTGTTCGTATCCAGGATAATTGTCCTGAGACTGGGTGTCTGACAGCTAAAATTCGGAATGGATCAGGATTTCTCCCAGACTAAAGATGCCACCACTTAGAATCCTGGCTAATATTGGAGAGGCCAACAGTACCTCTAAACTGGTATTAGGAAACTGGGAGGGTGTGGTCTTCTTCAGAGGGAAAATGGCCAATGTTCTTATCCAGGGACCTTGGCCTGAGACTGGGCGTCTGAAACCTCAAATTCCGAAGGGATCAGGATTTCTCCTAGACTAAAGATGCGACCAGTTAGAACCCTGGCTATTCGTGGAGTGCCAAAAGCCTCCTCTAAATGGATATTGCAAAAGCGGTGAAGTGATCTTTATTTCACAGAGAAATAGGCCCTTCTTTGCATGCAGGGGCATGGTCCTGAGACTAGGTTTTGGCGTGCTAAAATTCCAAACCTAATGTTTTCTCGCAGACTAAAAATGCCAGCAGTTAGAAGCCTGGCTACTTTTGGAGTGACCAACACTACCTCCAAACTTGTATAAAGAAACTGGGAGGGTGTGGTTTTTTTCAGAGGGAATATTGTATGTGTTCTTATCCAGGGACCTTGGCCTGAGACTGGGTGTCTGACATCTAAAATTCCGAAATGATCAGGATTTCTCCCAGACTAAAGATGCCACCACTCCAAATCCTTGTTACTTTTAGAGATACAATATCTTCCTAAATACTGCTTTTAAGAAACTGGGAGGGTGTGTTTTTTTTCAGAGGAAAAATCCCAGTGTTCATATCCAGGATAATTGGCCTGAGACTGGGCGTCTGACAGCTAAAATTCGGAATGGATCAGGATTTCTCCCAGACTAAAGATGCCACCCATGAGAACCGTGGATACTTCTGAAGAGACCAACACTACCTCCAAACTGGTATTAAGAAACTGGGTGGGTGTGGTTTTTTTCAGAGGGAAAATGGCCAATGATCTCATCGAGGGACCTGGGCCTGAGACTGGGCGTCTGATATCTAAAATTCCAATAGGATCAGGATTTCTCCCAGACTAAAACTGCCACCACTGAGAACCCTGGCTGTTCATGGAGTGCCAAAAGCCTCCTCTAAATGGATATTACAAAAGTGGTGAAGTGATCTTTATTTCACAGAGAAATAGGCCCTTCTTTGCATGCAGGGGCATGGTCCTGAGACTGGGCTTCGGCCTGCTAAAATTCCAAACCTAATGTTTTCTCGCAGACTAAAAATGCCAGCAGTTAGAAGCCTGGCTAGTTTTGGAGAGACCAACACTACCTCCAACTCGTATTAGGAAACTTGGAGGGTGTGGTTTTTTTCAGAGGGAAAATGGCCCATGTTGGTATCCAGGGCAACTGGCCTGAGACTGGGTGTCTGACATCTAAAATTCTGAAATGATCAGGATTTCTCCCAGACTAAAGATGCCACCACTTAAAACCTTGGCTCCTTTTGCAGATAAAATGTCTTCCTCCAAACTGGTATTAAGGAACTGGGAGTGTGTGGTTTTTTTCAGAGCGAAAATGGCCTATGTTCGTGTCCAAGGCAATGGGCCTGGGACTGGTCGTCTGAAATCTAATATTCAGAAGGGATCAGGGTATTTCCCATATTGAAGATGGGAGAACCCTGAGAACCCTGGCTACTTTTGGAGGGACCAACACTACCTCTAAACTTGCATAAAGAAACTGGGAGGGTGTGTTTTTTTTCAGAGGGAAAATGGCATGTGTTCATATCCAGGGACCTTGGCCTGAGACTGGGTGTCTGACACCTAAAATTCTGAAATGATCAGGATTTCTCCCAGACTAAAGATGACACCAGTTAGAACCCTGGCTGTTCATGGAGTGCCAAAAGCCTCCTCTAAATGGATATTACAAAAGTGGTGAAGTGATCTTTGTTTCACAGAGAAATAGGCCCTTCATTGCATGCAGGGGCATGGTCCTGAGACTGGGCTTCAGCCTGCTAAAATTCCAAACCTAATGTTTTCTCGCAGACTAAAGATGCCAGCAGTTAGAAGCCTGGCTACTTTTGGAGAGACCAACACTACCTCCAAACTGGTATTAAGAAACTTGGAGGGTGTGGTTTTTTCAGAGTGAAAATGGCCCATGTTCTTATCCAGGGACCTTGGCCTGCCACTGGGTGTCTGACATCTAAAATTCCAAAAGGATGAGGATTTCTCCTAGACTAAAGATGCCACCACTTAGATTCCTGGCTGCTATTGTAGAGACAAAGTCTTCTCCAAAACTGCTATTAAGAAACTGGAAGGATGTGGTTTTTTTGAGGGGGAAAATGGCCAATGTCCGCATCCAGGGTACTTGGCCTGGGACTGGGCGTCTGACAGCTAAAATTCTGAAAGGATCAGGACTTCTCCCAGACTAAAGATCCCACCACTTAGAATCCTGGCTAATATTGGAGAGACCAACACTACCTCCAAACTGGTATTAAGAAACTGGGAGGGTGTGGTTTTTTTCAGCGGAAAATGGCCAATTATCTTATCCAGGGACCTTGGCCTGAGACTGGGCGTCTGACAGCTAAAATTCCGAAGGGATCAGGATTTCTCCCAGACTAAAGATGACACCAGTCATAACCCTGGCTGTTCATGGAGTGCCAAAAGCCTCCTCTAAATGGATATTACAAAAGTGGTGAAGTGATCTTTATTTCACAGAGAAATAGGCCCTTCGTTGCATGCAGGGGCATGGTCCTGAGACTGGGCTTCGGCGTGCTAAAATTCCAAACCTAATGCTTTCTCGCAGACTAAAGATGCCAGCAGTTAGAAGCCCAGATACTTTTGGAGAGACCAAGACTACCTCCAAACTGGTATTAAGAACCTGGGAGGGTGTGGTTTTTTTTAGAGGGAAAATGGCCCATGTTCGTAGAAGGGCAATTGGCCTGAGACTGGGTATCTGACATGTAAAATTCCGAAAGGATCAGGATTTCTCGTAGACTAAAGATGCCACCCCTTAGAACCTTAGCTCCTGTTGCAGATAAAATGTCTTCCTCCTAAATAGTATTAAGAAACTGGGAGGGTGTGGTTTTTTCAGAGGGAAAACGGCCAATATTTTTATCCAGGGACTTTGGCTGGAGACTGGGCGTCTGACAGCTCAAATTCCGAAGGGATGAGGATTTCTCCTAGACTAAAGATGCCACCAGTTAGAACCCTGGCTGCTTTTGAAGAGACTGTATCTTCCTCCTAAATGGTATTAAGAAAATAGGAGGGTGTGTTTTTTTTTAAAGGGAAAATGGCCAAAGATCGCATCCAGGCACCTTGGCCTGAGACTTGGCGTCTGAAACCTCAAATTCCGAAGGGATCAGGATTTCCCCTAGACTAAAGATGCCACCAGTTAGAAACCTGGCTACTTTTGAAGAGACTGTATCTTCCTCCTAAATGGTATTAAGAAACTGGGAGGGTGTGGTTTTTTACAGAGGGAAAATTGCGTATGTTCATATCCAGGGCCCTTGGCCTGAGACTGGTCGTCTGAAACCTCAAATTCCGAAGGAATCAGGATTTCTCCCAGACTAAAACTGCCACCACTGAGAACACTGGCTGTTCATGGAGTGCCAAAAGCCTCCTCTAAATAGATACTACAAAAGGGGTGAAGTGATCTTTATTTCACAGAGAAATAGGCCCTTCTTTTCATGCAGGGGCATGGTCCTGAGACTGGGCTTCGGCCTGCTGAAATTAAAAACGTAATGTTTTCTCGCAGACAAAAGATGCCAGCAGTTAGAAGCCCAGATACTTTTGGACAGACCAAGACTACCTCCAAACTGGTATTCAGAAACTGGGAGGGTGTGGTTTTTTTCAGAGGGAAAATTGCCCATGTTCGTATCCAGGGCAATTGTCCTGAGACTGGGTGTCTGACAGTTAAAATTCCGAAAGGATCAGGATTTCTCCCAGATTAATGATGCCACCCTTTACAACCTTAGCTCCTGTTGCAGATAAAATGTCTTCCTCCAAACTGGTATTAAGAAACTGGGAGGGTGTGGTTTTTTTCGGCGGGAAATTGGCCAATGATCTTATCCAGGGTAATTGGCCTGAGACTGGGCGTCTGACAGCTGAAATTCGGAATGGATCAGGATTTCTCCCAGACTAAAGATGCCACCACTGAGAACCTGGATACTATTGGAGTGACCAACACTACCTCCAAACTCGTATAAAGAAACT
>JAREIS010001880.1:0-14227 GCA_030060385.1 Muscicapa striata striata | reverse complement strand
TTTGGGGCCATTTTTGGTTTCTTGTGCAGGTGTTAGGAGGTTTTCTGGCCATTTTTTGGCGCAATTTCTGGGGGATTTTTGTGTTTGTCAGTGCAAATTTTAAAAGAATTTTCCTGTTTTTAAGGAAGAATTTTTCCTGGGTTTTCCAGATGTTTTTCCAATAATGCCTGGAATTTTGAAAGCTTTGGGGTGTAGTGGTTCAAATTTTTAGAATTTTGGACTTATTTTAAACTTGATTCTTAGGGCATTTTTGGTTTCTTCGTGCCAGTATTCAGAGACTTTCCTGGTTTGTTAGGCTCAAGTTTTCCTGGATTTTTCCTCATGCTTTTGCCAGCAATCCTTGGAATGTTGGCTGAGTCCAGGGGTTTTAGTATGGATTTCAGGAATTTTTCGGCCATTTTTCGTGTGATTTCCAGGCTTTTTCGCGCATTTTAAGTCGCATTTCCTCCAGATATCTTGCACCCTCACTTTCCCAGTTTTTCCTCAGAAATTCCTGGAATCTCACTGGATTTTGGGGCCATTTTTTGGTTTCTTGTGCAGATGTTAGGAGGTTTTCTGGCCATTTTTTGGCACAATTTCTGGGGGATTTTTGTGTTTGTCAGTGCAAATTTTAAAAGAATTTTCCTGTTTTTAAGGAAGAATTTTTCCTGGGTTTTCCAGATGTTTTTCCCAATAACGCCTGGAATTTTGAAAGCTTTGGGGTGTTCTAGTTGAATTTTTTTTATGATTTCAAATTTTTCCTTTTGGATTGCTTTTCATTTTAAGTCGCATTCTCCAGATATTTGCACCCACTTTCCCAGTTTTTCTCAGAAATTCCTGGAACTCACTGATTTTGGGCCATTTTTGGTTTGCAGATGTTAGAGGTTTCTGGCATTTTGCAATTTCTGGATTTTGTGTTTGTCAGTAATTTAAAGAATTTTCCTGTTTTAGGAAGAATTTTTCCTGGGTTTTCCAGATGTTTTTCCAATAAGCCTGGAATTTTGAAAGCTTTGGGGTGTTCTAGTTGAAATTTTGAATTTTGACTTTTTAAACTTGATTTAGGCATTTTTCTTCATGCAATTTTCAGAGACTTTCCTGGTTTGTTAGGCTCAAGTTTTCCTGGATTTTTCCTGATGCTTTTGCCAGCAACCTTGGATGTTGGCTTTGTTCCATGTCATTTCCGGCTTTTTGGCCATTTTAAGTCGCATTTCTCCAGATATTTTGCACCTCACTTTCCAGTTTTTCTCAGAAATTCCTGAATCTCACTGATTTTGGGGCATTTTTTGGTTTCTTGTCAGATGTTAGGAGGTTTTCTGCCATTTTTGGCAATTTCTGGGATTTGTTTGTAGTGCAATTTAAAGAATTTTCCTGTTTTAGAAGAATTTTCTGGTTTTCCAGATGTTTTCCCAATAACGCTGGAATTTTGAAAGCTTGGGTGTTCTAGTTGAAATTTGGAATTTTTGACTCATTTTTAAACTTGATTCTTAGGGCATTTTCGTTTCGTGCCATTTCAGAGACTTTCCTGGTTTGTTAGGCTCAGTTTTCCTGGATTTTCTGCTTGCCAGCACTTGAATGAGTCCATTGTATGGATTAGATTTTTCCATTTCATTTGGTTTTTGCATTTAGTCGATTTCTCAGATATTTGCACCTCACTTCGCAAATCTTCTCAATGAATTTTTGGTTTCTTGTGAAGAATTTTTCCTGGGTTTTCCAAAAGATGGGTTTTTCCATCATAAGCCTGGAATTTGAAAGCTTTGGGGTGTTTAGTTGAATTTGAATTTTGGACTTTTTAAACTTGATTTTGCATTTTTTTCTAGTCAATTTTCAGAGACTTTCCTGGTTTTTAGGTCAAGTTTTCCTGGATTTTCCTGATGCTTGCCAGCAATCCTTGATGCTGAGTTTGGTTTAGTATGGATTTCAGGAATTTTGGCCATTTGTCGTGTGAGCTTTTGGGCCATTTTAAGTGCATTTCTCAGATATTTTGCACTCTCACTTTCCCAGTTTTTCCTCAGAAATTCCTGGAATCTCACTGGATTTTGGGGCCATTTTTTGGTTTCTTGCAGATGTTAGGAGGTTTTCTGGCCATTTTTGGGCAATTTTGGGATTTTTGTTTGTTCAGTGCAAATTTTAAAAGAATTTTCCTGTTTTTAAGGAAGAATTTTTCCTGGTTTTCCAGATGTTTTTCCAATAACGCCTGAATTTTGAAAGCTTTGGGTGTTCTAGTTGAAATTTAATTTTGACTCTTTTAAACTTGATTCTTAGGGCATTTTTGCTTTTCGTCCATTTCAGAGACTTTCTTTTTAGGCTAGTTTCTGATTTTCTATGCTTCAGCAACTGATGTTGGTGTTCCATGTCATTTGGTTTTGATTTAAGTCGATTTCAGATATTTTGCACTCACTTTCCATTTTTCTAGAATCTGAACTCACTGATTTGGCCATTTTGTTCTTGCAGTGTTAAGTTTTCCCATTTTTGCATTGGATTTTGTGTTTGTAGTGAATTTAAGAATTTCTGTTTTAGAAGATTTTCCTGGTTTAGATGTTTTCCAATAAGCCTGAATTTTGAAGTTAGTGTTCTAGTTGAATTTAATTTTGACTATTTTAAACTTGATTTAGGCATTTTGCTTTTCACATTTTCAGAGACTTTCCTGGTTTGTAGGCTAAGTTTTCTGGATTTTTCCTGATGCTTTGCCAGAATCCTTGAGTGTTGGTTTGTTCCATGTCATTTCTGGCTTTTGCATTTAGTCGATTTCTCCAGATATTTTGACTCACTTTCCCAGTTTTTCCTCAGAAATTCCTGAACTCACTGATTTTGGATTTTTGGTTTTTGTGATGTTAGATTTTCGCATTTTGCAATTCTGGGATTTTGTGTTTGTAGTGCAAATTTTAAAGAATTTCCTGTTTTAGAAGAATTTTTCCTGGTTTTCAGATGTTTTCCAATAAGCCTGGAATTTTGAAAGCTTTGGGTGTGGGTTAAATTGAATTTGACTATTTTAAACTTGATCTAGATTTTTGTTCCGTATTCAGAGACTTTCCTGGTTTGTTAGGCTCAATTTCCTGATTTTCCTATGCTTGCCAGCAACTTGGAATGTTGGCTTGTTTATGATTTGATTTCCTTGAGCTTTTGCATTTAAGTCGATTTCCCAGATATTTGACTCACTTTCCCAGTTTTCTCAGAAATTCCTGAATCTCACTGATTTTGGCATTTTTGTTTCTGCAGTTAGAGTTTTCCATTTTTGCAATTTCTGGGATTTGTGTTTGTCAGAAATTTAAAAGAATTTTCTGTTTTTGGAATTTTCCTGGTTTTGATGTTTTTCCAATAACGCCTGAATTTTGAAAGCTTGGGTGTTCTAGTTGAATTGAATTTTGACTTTTTAAACTTGATTCTTAGGCATTTTTCTTCGCCATTTCGAGACTTCCTGTTTGTTAGGCTAGTTTCTGGATTTTCCTGATGCTTTGCCAGCAACCTGGAGTGTGGCTTGTTCCATGTATTTCCGGTGGCATTTTATTCCCAGAATTTTGACCTCACTTTCCCAGTTTTTCTGAAATTCTGAATCTCACTGATTTTGGGCCATTTTTGTTTCTTGTGCAGATGTTAGAGGTTTTCTGGCCATTTTTTGTAATTTGGGATTTGTGTTTGTCAGTCAAATTTTAAAAGAATTTTCCTGTTTTTAATGAAGAATTTTTCCTGGTTTTCCAGATGTTTTTCCAATAACGCCTGAATTTTGAAAGCTTTGGGGTTTCAGTTGAATTTTTTAATTTGACTTTTAAACTTGATTTATGGCATTTTTTTCTTGCAATTTTCAGAGACTTTCCGTTTGTTAGGCTATTTCCTGGATTTTTCTGATGCTTTTGCCAGCAATCCTTGGAGTGTTGGTTTGTTCGTTTGTCATTTCGGCTTTGCATTTTAGTCGCATTTCTCCAGATATTTTGCACCTCACTTTCCAGTTTTTCCTCAGAAATTCCTGAATCTACTGATTTTGATCTTTTGGTTTCTGTGCAGATGTTAGAGGTTTTCCATTTTTGCACTTTCTGGGGATTTTGTGTTTGTCAGTGAATTTTAAAGAATTTCCTGTTTTTAAGGAAGAATTTTTCCTGTTTCAGATGTTTTTCCAAAGCCTGAATTTGAAGCTTTGTGTTAGTTGAAATTTGAATTTTGACTATTTAACTTGATTCTTAGGCATTTTTCTTTCTACATTTCAGAGACTTTCTGGTTTGTTAGGCCTGTTTCTGGATTTTTCATGCTTGCCAATCCTGGATGTGCTGTGGTTTTGTTGATTAATTTTTCGCTTTTTGGAGCTCATTTAGTGATTCTCCAGATATTTTGCACCTCACTTTCCAGTTTTTCCTCAGAAATTCTGAATTCACTGATTTTGGGCATTTTGGTTTTGGATGTTAGGAGTTTTCTGGCATTTTTTGCAATTGGGATTTTTGTTTGTGTGCAATTTTAAAGAATTTTCCTGTTTTATGGAAGAATTTTCCTGGTTTTCAGATGTTTTTCCCAATAAGCCTGGAATTTTGAAAGCTTTGGGTGTTCTAGAATTTTGAATTTTGACTTTTAAACTTGATTCTAGCATTTTCTTTGTCAATTTCAGAGACTTTCCTGTTTGTTAGGCCAAGTTTCTGATTTCTGATGCTTAACTGAATCTTGAGTTTGTTTGATTATGATTTGGGCTTTGTGATTACTTTTAATCGATTTCTCCAGATATTTTGCATCTCACTTTCCCAGTTTTTCTCAGAAATTCCTGAATCTCACTGATTTTAAATTTTGGTTTCTAGTAGATGTTAGAGTTTTCTGCCATTTTTTGCAATTTCGGGATTTTGTGTTTGTAGTGCAAATTTTAAAAGAATTTTCCTGTTTTAAGGAAGAATTTTCCTGGTTTTCGATGTTTTTCCAATAACGCCTGAATTTGAAGCTTGGGTGTCTAGTTGAAATGTTGAATTTTGACTCATTTAACTTGATTTTAGGATTTTTGCTTTTCGCAATTTTCAGAGACTTTCCTGGTTTGTTAGGCTAAGTTTTCTGGATTTTCCTGATGCTTTGCAGCAACCTTGGAGGTTGTTTGTTCCATGTCATTTCTGCTTTTTCCATTTTTCAGATAATTTTTGACCTCACTTTCCAGTTTTTCTCAGAAATTCTGAACCACTGATTTTGGGCATTTTTGTTTCTTGCAGATGTTAGGAGGTTTTCTGCATATTTTTGCAATTTCTGGGGATTTTGTGTTTTAGTCAAATTTTAAAAGAATTTCCTGTTTTTAAGGAAGAATTTTTCCTGGTTTTCAGATGTTTTCCAATAAGCCTGAATTTTGAAAGCTTTAGTGTTTAGAATTTGAATTTTGGACTTATTTTAAACTTGATTCTTAGGCATTTTTTTCTTCGCATTTCAGAGACTTTCTGGTTTGTTAGGCTCAAGTTTTCCTGGATTTTTCCTGATGCTTGCCAGCAATCCTTGGAATGTTGGCTGGTCCAGGGTTTGTATGATTTCAGGATTTTTGGCCATTTTCAGTGATTTCAGGCTTTTTCGCACTTTTCAGTTCTTGTCCCAGTTTTTCCTCAGAAATTCCTGGAATCTCACTGATTTTGGGCCATTTTTTTTCTTGTGCAGATGTTAGAGGTTTTCTGGCCATTTTGGACAATTTCTGGGATTTTGTGTTTGTCAGTGCAAATTTTAAAAGAATTTTCCTGTTTTAAGGGAAGAATTTTCCTGGTTTTCCAGATGTTTTCCCAATAAGCCTGAATTTGAAAGCTTGGGTGTTCTAGTTGAAATTTGAATTTTGACTCATTTTAACTTGATTCTAGGATTTTTTTCTTTTAGCAATTTTCAGAGACTTTCCTGGTTTGTTAGGCCGTTTTCCTGATTTTCCTGTTTTGCCACAATCTTGAATGCTTGATTTGGGATTTAGATGTTCGATTTGCCATTGTCGTGGATTTGGCTTTGCATTTTAAGTCGATTTCCAGATATTTTGCACCTCACTTTCCAGTTTTTCCTCAGAAATTCCTGAATCTCACTGATTTTGGGGCATTTTGGTTTTGTCAGATGTTAGAGGTTTTCTGGCCATTTTGGCAATTTTGGATTTTGTGTTTGTAGTGCAATTTAAAGAATTTCCTGTTTTAAGGAAGAATTTTCTGTTTCCAGATGTTTTTCCAATAGCCTGAATTTTGAAAGCTTTGGGTGTTCTAGTTGAATTTGAATTTTGACTTTTTTAAACTTGATTTAGGCATTTTTGTTCTTGCCAATTTCAGAGACTTTCCTGGTTTGTTAGGCAATTTTCCTGGATTTTCCTATGCTTTGCCAGCAATCCTTGGAGTGTGGTTTGTTCCATGTCATTTCCGGCTTTTGGCCATTTTAAGTCGATTTCCAGATATTTTGACCTCACTTTCCCAGTTTTTCTCAGAAATTCCTGAATCTCACTGATTTTGGGGCCATTTTTGGTTTTGTCAGTGTTAGGAGGTTTTCGCATTTTTAGCAATTTAGGATTTTGTGTTTTCAGTAAATTTTAAAGAATTTCCTGTTTTAGAAGAATTTTTCTGGTTTCAGATGTTTTCCAATAAGCTGAATTTGAAAGCTTGGGTTAGTGAAATTTGAATTTTGACTATTTTAAACTTGATTCTTAGGCATTTTTGTTTTCTGCATTTCAGAGACTTTCTGGTTTGTTAGGCCAAGTTTTCCTGGATTTTTCTGATGCTTTGCCAGCAATCCTTGATGTTGTTTGTTCCATGTCATTTCGGCTTTTGCTATTTAAGTCGATTTCTCCAGATATTTTGCACCTCACTTTCCAGTTTTCCTCAGAAATTCTGAATCACTGATTTTGGGATTTTTGGTTTCTTGCAGATGTTAGAGTTTTCTGCCATTTTTGCAATTTGATTTGTTTAGTGCAATTTAAAAGAATTTCTGTTTTTGAAGAATTTCTGGTTTAGATGTTTTCCCAATAGCTGAATTTTGCTTTAGTGATTCTAGTGAAATGTTGGGAATTTTTGGACTCATTTTAAACTTGATTCTTAGGCATTTTGTTCTGTCACAATTTTAGAGACTTTCCTGGTTTTTTAGGCTGCATTAATTCTGATTTTCCTGATGCTTTTGCCAGCAATCCTTGGATGTTGGCTTTGTTCCATGTCATTTCAGGCTTTTTGGGCCATTTAAGTCGATTTCTCCAGATATTTTGCACCTCACTTTCCCAGTTTTTCCTCAGAAATTCTGAATCTCACTGATTTGGGGCCATTTTTGGTTTCTTTGCAGATGTTAGGAGGTTTTCTGGCCATTTTTGGCAATTTCTGGGATTTTTGTTTTCAGTGCAATTTAAAAGAATTTTCCTGTTTTAAGGAAGAATTTTTCCTGGTTTCAGATGTTTTTCCAATAAGCCTGGAATTTTGAAAGCTTGGGTGTGTGGTTAAATTTGGAATTTTGACTTATTTTAAACTTGATTCTTAGGCATTTTTGTTTCTTGCATTATTCAGAGACTTTCCTGGTTTGTTAGGCTCAAGTTTCCTGGATTTTTCCTGATGCTTTTGCAGCAATCCTTGGAGTGGCTGATCAGGTTTGTGTTCAGATTTCCATTTCTGTGTACTTTTGCATTTTGTCGCATTTCTCCAGATATTTGCACCTCACTTCCAGTTTTTCCTCAGAAATTCTGGAATCTCACTGGATTTTGGGGCCATTTTTGTTTCTGTGCAGATGTTAGAGGTTTTCTGCATTTTTGCAATTTCTAGGGATTTTTGTGTTTATTAGTGCAAATTTTAAAAGAATTTTCCTTTTTTTAAAGGGAAGAATTTTCCTGGTTTTCCAGATGTTTTTCCCATAACTGAATTTGAGCTTTAGTGTTCTAGTGAATTTTTGAATTTTGGACTTTTAAACTTGATTTATCGAGCATTTTTATTCTTCAGTGCCAATTTTCAGAGACTTTCCTGGTTTGTTAGGCTCAAGTTTTCCTGGATTTTCCTGATGCTTTTGCCAGCAATCCTTGGAGTGTTAGGTTTGCTCATGTATTTCGGCTTTTGGCTATTTAGTGATTTCTCCAGATATTTTGCACCTCACTTTCCCAGTTTTTCTCAGAAATTCTGGAATCTCACTGGATTTTGGGCCATTTTTGGTTTCTTGCAGATGTTAGGAGGTTTTCTCATTTTGGTAATTTCTGGGATTTTTGTGTTGTCATGCAATTTTAAAAGAATTTTCCTTTTTAAGGAAGAATTTTCCTGGTTTTCAGATGTTTTCCAATAAGCCTGAATTTGAAAGCTTTGGGTGTTCTAGTTAAATGTTGAATTTTGGACTATTTAAACTTGATTCTTAGGCATTTTGTTTCTCAGATATTCAGAGACTTTCCTGGTTTGTTAGGCTCAAGTTTTCCTGGATTTTTCCTGATGCTTTTGCCAGCAATCCTTGGATGTTGGCTTTTTAGTTCGATGTTCATTTCACGGCTTTTGACATTTTAGTCGATTTCTCCAGATATTTTGCACCCTCACTTTCCCAGTTTTCCTCAGAAATTCCTGGAATCTCACTGGATTTTGGATGATTTTTGGTTCTTGTGCAGATGTTAGGAGGTTTTCTGGCCATTTTTGCAATTTCTGAGGATTTTTGTGTTTTAGTGAAATTTTAAAAGAATTTTCCTGTTTTTAAGGAAGAATTTTCCTGGTTTCAGATGTTTTCCCAATAACGCTGGAATTTTGAAAGCTTTAGGGTGTTCTAGTTGAAATGTTGGAATTTTGACTCATTTAAACTTGATTCTTAGGCATTTTTGTTTTGTGCCAATTTTCAGAGACTTTCCTGGTTTTAGGCTCAAATTTCCTGGATTTTCCTGATGCTTTTCAGCAATCCTTGAGTGTTGCTTGTTCCATGTCATTTCGGCTTTGGCCATTTAAGTGCATTTCTCCAGATATTTGACCTCACTTTCCAGTTTTCCTCAGAAATCTGAATCTCACTGATTTAGGGATTTTTTTTTGCAGATGTTAGGAGTTTTACATTTTTGCAATTTCTGATTTTGTGTTATCATCAATTTTAAAGATTTCCTGTTTTAAGAAGAATTTTCTGGTTTTCAGATGTTTTCCAATAGCCTGAATTTTGAAAGCTTTGGGGTGTCTAGTTGAATTTTGATTCTGATTTTAACTGATTTTAGGCATTTTGCTTCTTGTCATTTCAGAGCTTTCCTGGTTTGTTAGGCTCAATTTTCCTGATTTTCTATCTTGCAGATCTGAATTTGGGTGTTAGCTGTTCAGTTTCCATGTCATTTCGGCTTTTTGGGCCATTTAAGTCATTTCCTCCAGATATTTTGCACCCTCACTTTCAGTTTTCCTCAGAAATTCCTGGAATCTCACTGGATTTTGGGCCATTTTTGGTTTCTTGTGAGATGTTAGGAGGTTTTCTGGCCATTTTTGGCAATTTCTGGGATTTTGTGTTTTCATGCAATTTTAAAAGAATTTCCTGTTTTTAAGGAAGAATTTTCCTGGTTTTCAGATGTTTTCCAATAAGCCTGGAATTTTGAAAGCTTTAGGTGTTCTAGTTGAAATTTGAATTTTGGACTATTTTAACTTGATTCTTGGGCATTTTGTTCTTCGTGCCAATTTTCAGAGACTTTCCTGGTTTGTTAGGCTCAAGTTTTCTGGATTTTCCTATGCTTTGCCAGCAATCCTTGGCTGTTGGTTTAGTTGATTCATTTCATCGGGCTTTTGGGCCATTTAGTCGATTTCCTCCAGATATTTCACCTCACTTTCCAGTTTTCCTCAAATTCCTGAATCTCACTGGATTTTGAGGATTTTTGGTTTCTTGTGCAGATGTTAGAGTTTTCTGGCCATTTTTGCAATTTCTGAGGATTTTGTGTTTGTCAGTGAATTTTAAAGAATTTTCCTGTTTTAAGGAAGAATTTTCCTGGGTTTTCAGATGTTTTCCCAATAAGCCTGGAATTTTGAAGCTTTAGGGTGTTCTAGTTGAAATGTTGGAATTTTTGGACTCATTTTAACTTGATTCTTAGGCATTTTGTTTCTTATGCAATTTTCAGAGACTTTCCTGGTTTGTTAGTCAAGTTTTCCTGGATTTCTGATGCTTTCACAATCCTTGATTGCTTGTTCATTCATTCAGCTTTGTTTTAGTTATTCCTCCAGATATTTGCCTCACTTTCCCAGTTTTCCTCAGAATTCCTGAATCTCATCTGGATTTGATTTTTGTTCTTTGAGATGTTGGGTTTCTGCATTTTATCATTTCTGGGGATTTTGTGTTTGTCATGCATTTTAAAGATTTCTGTTTTAAAGAATTCTGGGTTTCAGATGTTTTCCCAATAAGCCTGGATTTTGAGCTTAGGTGTTCTAGTTAATTTTTTGATTTTAAACTTGATTCTTAGCATTTTGTTTCTGTGCATTTCAGAACTTTCTGGTTTGTTAGCTCAATTTCTGATTTTCTGATGCTTTCCAGCAATCTGATGTTGCTGATTCATAGTATTTCAGGTTTTGGCATTTAGTTCACATTTCCTCCAGATATTTTGCACCTCACTTTCCAGTTTTCCTCAGAAATTCCTGGAATCTCACTGGATTTGGGCCATTTTTGGTTTCTTGTGCAGATGTTAGGAGTTTTCTGGCATTTTTGCAATTTCTGGGATTTTGTGTTTGTCAGTGCAAATTTTAAAAGAATTTTCTGTTTTAGGAAGAATTTTCCTGGTTTTCAGATGTTTTCCCAATAACTGGAATTTTGAACTTTAAGTGTTCTAGTTGAATGTTGGAATTTTTGGACTCATTTTAAACTTGATTCTTAGGCATTTTTGTTTCTTGTGCCAATTTTCAGACTTTCCTGTTTGTTAGGCTCAAGTTTTCCTGAATTTTCCTGATGCTTTTTGTAGCAATCTTGGAAGTGTTGGCTTTGTTCCATGTCATTCCAGACTTTTAGGCCATTTCAAGTGTATTCCTCCAGATATTTTGCCCTCGCCTCTAGTTCCTCAGGAAGATTCCTGGAATCTCACTGGATTTGAGGCCATTTTTGGTTTCTTGTGCAGATGTTAGAGGTTTTCTAGCCATTTTTTATGCAATTTCTGAGATTTTTGTGTTTGTCAGTGCAAATTTTAAAAAGAATTTCTCCTGTTTTATGAAGAATTTTTCTGGTTTCACAGATGTTTTCCAATACGCCTGGAATTTTGAAAGCTTTAGGGTTTCTAGTTGAAATTTGAATTTTGGACTCATTTTAACTTGATTCTTAGGGCATTTTCGTTTCTTCATGCCAATTTCAGAGACTTTCCTGGTTTTGTTAGGCTCAAGTTTTCCTGGATTTTCCTGATCTTTTACAATCTTGGATGTTGGCTTTGTTCATGTATTTCGGTTTTGGCATTTATGCATTCTCAGATTTTTACCTCACTTTAGTTTCCTCAGAATTCCTGGATCTCCTGGATTTGGATTTTTGGTTTCTTGTGCAGATTTAGATTTCTGCCATTTTGTTCAATTCTGAGATTTTGTTTTCAGTGCAATTTTAAAGAATTTTCTGTTTAGGAAGAATTTTCTGGTTTCAGATGTTTTCCAATATGCCTGATTTTGAAAGCTTTGGGTTTAGTTAAATTTAGAATTTGGACTCATTTTAACTGATTCTGGCATTTGTTTCTTCAGTGCAATTTCAGACTTTCCTGGTTTGTTAGGCTCAAGTTTTCTGGATTTTCCTGATGCTTTTGCACAATCCTTGATGTTGGCTTTGTTCATTCATTTCGGGCTTTTGGCATTTAAGTCGCATTTCCTCAGTATTTTCCTCACTTTCCAGTTTTTCCTCAGAATTCTGGAATCTCACTGGATTTTGGCCATTTTTGGTTTCTTGTGCAGATGTTAGAGGTTTTCTGGCATTTTTGTGAATTTCTGGGATTTTTGTGTTTGTCAGTGCAAATTTTAAAAGAATTTCTGTTTTAAGGAAGAATTTTCCTGGTTTCAGATGTTTTCAATACCTGGAATTTTGACTTTAGGGTGTTCTATTGAAATGTTGGAATTTTGACTCTATTTAAACTTGATTCTTAGGGCATTTTGTTTCTTAGTCAATTTTCAGAGACTTTCCTGGTTTGTTAGGTCAATTTTCCTGGATTTTCTGATGCTTCCAGAATCCTGAGGTTGCTGTTCCATGTCATTTCAGGCTTTGGGCATTTGTATTTCCTCAGATTTTGACCTCACTTCCCAGTTTTCCTCAGAAATTCCTGAATCTCATGATTTTAGGCCATTTTGGTTTCTTGTGCAGATGTTAGAGTTTCTGCATTTTTGCAATTTCTAGGATTTTTGTTTTCAGTGCAATTTAAAGAATTTCTGTTTTAAGGAAAGTTTCCTGGTTTCAGATGTTTCCAATACGCTGATTTTGAAAGCTTTGGTGTTCTAGTTGAATTTGAATTTGGACTCATTTTAAACTTGATTCTTAGGCATTTGTTTCTTGTCATTTTCAGAGACTTTCCTGGTTTGTTAGGCTCAAGTTTTCCTGGATTTTCCTGATGCTTCAGCAATCCTTGATGTTGGCTTTGTTCATTCATTTCGGGCTTTTTAGGCCATTTAAGTCCATTTCCTCAGATATTTGCCCTCCTTTCCAGTTTTCCTCAAAATTCTGAATCTCACTGGATTTGGGCATTTTTGTTTCTTGTGCAGATGTTGGAGTTTTCTGCCATTTTTGAATTTCTGGGATTTTGTGTTTGTCAGTAAATTTAAAAGAATTTTCTGTTTTAAGGAAGAATTTTCCTGGTTTCAGATGTTTTCCAATACCTATTTTGAACTTTGGGTGTTCTGGTTAAATTTGGTTTGGACTCATTTAAATGATTCTTAGGGCATTTTTGTTCTTTGCATTTCAGACTTCCTGGTTTGTGGCTAATTTTCTGGTTTTCTGATGCTTTCAGCAATCCTGAGTTTGCTTTTCCATCATTTCAGCTTTTGGGCCTTTAGTGCATTTCTCAGATTTTTCCCTCATTTCCAGTTTTCTCAAATTCCTGGATCTCCTGGATTTGGATTTTTGTTTCTTTCAGATGTTGATTTCTGCCATTGCCATTTCTGGGATTTTGTGTGTCAGTGCAAATTTAAAATTTCTGTTTTAAAATTTTCCTGGTTTCAGATGTTTTCCAATACCTGGAATTTTGAAAGCTTTGGTGTTCTAGTTGAAATGTTGAATTTTTGACTCATTTTAAACTTGATTCTTAGGGCATTTTGTTCTTTGCATTTCAGAGACTTTCCTGGTTTGTTAGGCTCAATTTTCCTGGATTTTCCTGATGCTTTTGCCAGCAATCCTTGAGTGTTGGCTTTGTTCCATGTCATTCAGGACTTTTAGTGGCCATTTAGTCGCATTCTCAGATATTTTGCCCTCACTTTCCAGTTTTCTCAAATTCTGGAATCTCACTGATTTTGGGGCCATTTTTGGTTTTGTGTGTTAGGAGTTTTCTGCCATTTTAATTTCTGGGGATTTTGTGTTTGTCAGTAAATTTTAAAGAATTTTCCTGTTTTTAGGAAGAATTTTCCTGGGTTTCAGATGTTTTTCCAATAACTGGAATTGAGCTTTGGTGTTCTAGTTAAATTTGAATTTTGGACTTTTTAACTGATTCTTAGCATTTTGTTTCTTGTGCCATTTTCAGGACTTTCCTGGTTTGTTAGCTCAGTTTTCCTGGATTTTCCTGATGCTTTTGCCAGCAATCCTTGGAGTGTTGGCTTTGTTCCATTCATTCCGGCTTTTTGCATAGTCCATTTCTCAGATATTTGACCTCCTTTCCAGTTTTCTCGAAATTCTGGAATCTCACTGATTTTGGGCATTTTGTTTCTTTGAGATGTTAGGAGGTTTTTGCATTTTGATCAATTCGGATTTGTGTTGTAGTCAATTTTAAAAGAATTTTCCTGTTTTTGAAGAATTTTCCTGGTTTTCAGATGTTTTCAATAAGCCTGAATTTTAGTTTGGGTGTTCTAGTTAAATTTAATTTTGGACTTTTTAAACTGATTCTAGGCATTTTTGTCTTGTGCAATTTCAGAGATTTCCTGTTTCTGTTTTCTGGATTTTCCTGATGTTTGCAGCAATCCTTGGAGTTTGTTTAGATTCAATTGCTTTTTAGCCGTTTTAATTCATTCTCGATTTTGCACCACTTTCAGTTTTTCAATTCTGGACTCATGGATTTGGCATTTTGGTTTTGCGATTTAGAGTTTCTGCATTTTTGGACTTTTGGGATTTTGTTTGTTGTGATATTTTAAGATTTCAGTTTTTAGAATATTTTCCTGGGTTTTTAGATTTTCCATGATTTAATTTTAAGTTTTAGAATGTTCTAGTTGATTTTTGGATTTGATATTTTGAA
>JAREIS010001879.1:0-18704 GCA_030060385.1 Muscicapa striata striata | reverse complement strand
GGAATGAATTGGGGAAGGGTCAGCGCCCCCTGGCGGCGGGGAGGACTCGCTGGGGGGGGGGTCAAAATGTCACAAACGCCCCAAAATTCCCCAAAAGTGCCGCCCCAAATCCTCCCCAGCCGCTCAAACCCCCAAATTCCACCAAAACCCCAAAATCTCCCCAAATTCCCCCAAATTTCCCCCAAACCTCCTCAAACCCCCTCAAAAACCCCCCCAAATCCCCCCAAACTCCTCCTCAACCTCCCCAAAAATAATCCTCAAAATCCCCCCAAACCTCCCCAAATCCCCTTGAACCCCCCCAAAATCCCCCCAAAACCTTCCCCAAACCACCCCCCCAAAATCCCCCTCAAACCCCCCCAAGACCCTCCCCCAACCCCCCAAACCCCCCTCAACTCCCCAAAAACCCCCAAATCCCTCCCAAATCCCCCCAAGACCCTCCCCAACCCCCAACCCCCAAAATCCCCCTCAAACCCCCAAGACCCTCCCTCAACCCCCAAACCCCCTCAACTCCCCAAAAACCCCAAATCCCTCCCAAATCCCCTAGACCCTCCCCCAACCCCCAAACCCCCAAAATCCCCCTCAAACCCCCAGGACCCTCCCCCAACCCCCAACTCCCCAAAACAATCCCCCACCCCCAAACCCCCTCACCCCCAAACCCCCAAAACTCTCACCCTACATCTGATTGGCGAAGCTGGTGGGGGTCCCTTGGCCGTACCCCCCGTCCGAGGGGGGTCCCCCAAACCCCCCCTGGCCATAGTCGGGCTGGTAGCCCCCCCCAGGCTGGGGGTAGCCCCCAGGGGCCGTGCCCACTCTCAGGGGCCGTACCCCCTCGGGGGCCGCCGATTTTCGGGGGAGGGCTCAGGCTGGCCCCCAGCCCGTCTCCTTGAACACGAACCAGAGGTTGCCAGTCCAGAGAACCAGGTTGAGGAAACCGAACACCTGGGGGGGGGAATTGGGGGGGGAGAGAATTTTTTTTTTTTTTGGGGGATTTTCGGGATTTTGGGGGATTTTAGGATTTTTGGCAATTTTGGGGGATTTTTGGCAATTTTTGGGGGGATGTTTTGGGGATGTTTTGGGGATTTTGAGGATTTTGTGGGGATTTTGTGGGGGATTTTTTGGGGATTTTTTTTTTATTTTGTGGGAGTTTTTTTTTTTTTTGGGGGATTTTTGGGGATTTTGTGGGGATTTCTCACAGGGATTTTGGGGGTGGGTTTTATTTTGGGGGTTTGGGTGGATTTTCAGGTTTTTTTGGGGATATTTTGGGAATTTTTTTTTTTTTTTTGGGAGATTTCTTGGGCTTTTGGGGGATTTTTTGTAGGTGTTTTTAGGATTTTGGGGCATTTTTTGGGGGAGATTTTTTTGGTTTTTTTTTATTTTAAGCAGGATTTTTGGGATTTTTTTTTTTTTTTGGGGGATATTTTGGGATTTTTTGTGGGTGCTTTTTAGGATTTTTGGGCGTTTTTTGAGGGGATTTTTTTGTTTTTTTTTTTTTTATTTTAGCGGGATTTTTTGGGAGGATTTTTTTTAGATTTTAGGGATGGATTTTTTTATGCTTTTTGGGCTCCCCTCC
The DNA here is from genome assembly GCA_030060385.1 of Muscicapa striata striata. NCBI lineage: Eukaryota > Metazoa > Chordata > Aves > Passeriformes > Muscicapidae > Muscicapa > Muscicapa striata. The sequence goes on along the minus strand of JAREIS010001879.1, from coordinate 17,134 downwards.
CCCCAAACTCACCACCGAGGTGTTGAGCCCCGAGGTGCCCCCAGCGCTTTGAGGAAATTTGGGGGATTTTGGCGAGATTTTTCACAGGAATTTTGGGGGTGATTTTTGGGATTTTGGGATTTTAGGGATGGTTTTTTTGGGCTCCCCTCCCCCCAAACTCACCACCGAGGTGTTGAGCCCCGATGTCCGGGGTGCCCCCAGGGCCTGGCACCGCGCCCCCGGGCGCTGGCACCCCCCGACCTGGGCCAGCACCCCCTGGGGCGCCGTGGCCGCCTTCACCTCGGCCAGGGCGGCTGCCCAGGCACAGGAACTGACCAGCCACAGGAAGGCCAGGGCTGCCGTCACCCCCAGGTCCTGGAAGGGGAAAGCAGAGGGGTCAGGACACCCCAAAATCCATATGAGACTCCTCAAACTTTCCGGATACCAAAAACGCCAAATTTGAGCCCAAAAGCCCCAAATTTCAACCCAAAAACTCTTTTGGAATTCATGAATTCTCTCCCTGAGGTGAGCAGCCACAGGAACGCCAGGGCTGCTGTCACCCCCAGGTCCTGGAAGGGGAAATTCAGGGCGTCAGGACACCCCTAAACCTGCCTGAAACTCCTTAAAGTTTACGGATCCCAAAAATCCCAAATTTGAGCCCAAAAACTCCATAGAAATGCCCATATTCCCTCACAGGGATGAGCAGCCACAGGAAGGCCAGGGCTGCTGTCACCCCCAGGTCCTGGAAGGGGAAAGCAGAGGGTCAGGACACCCCAAAATCCATATGAGACTCCTCTAACTTTATAGATCCCAAAAATCCCAGATTTGAGCCCAAAATCCCCAAATTTCAACCCAAAAACTCCATAGAAATCCCCAAATTCCCTCTCAGAAGTGACCAGATACAAAGGGCAGAGCTGCTGTCACCCCCAGGTCCTGGAAGGGGAAAGCAGAGGGGTCAGGACACCCCAAAATCCATATGAGACTCCTCAAACTTTCCGGATACCAAAAACGCCGAATTTGAGCCCAAAAGCCCCAAATTTCAACCCAAAAACTCCATAGAAATCCCCAAATTCCCTCTCAGAAGTGACCAGATACAAAGGGCAGAGCTGCTGTCACCCCCCAGGTCCTGGAAGGGGAAAGCAGAGGGGTCAGGACACCCCAAAATCCATATGAGACTCCTCTAACTTTATAAATCCCAAAAATCCCAGATTTGAGCCCAAAATCCCCAAATTTCAACCCAAAAACTCTTTTGGAATTCATGAATTCTCTCCCTGAGGTGAGCAGCCACAGGAAGGCCAGGGCTGCCGTCACCCCCAGGTCCTGGAAGGGGAAAGCAGAGGGGTCAGGACACCCCAAAATCCATATGAGACTCCTCTAACTTTATAGATCCCAAAAATCCCAGATTTGAGCCCAAAAACTCCGTAAAAATGCCCAAATTCTCTCTCTGAGTTGAGTGGACACAGAAAGGTCACTCCCAGGTCCTGGAAGGGCAAATTCGGGGAGTCAGGGCACCCCAAAATCGATATGAGACTCCTCAAACTTTATAGATCCCAAAAATCCCGAATTTGAGTCCAAAAACTCTGTAAAAATGCCCAAATTCCCTCACAGGGATGAGCAGACACAGGAGGGACATGGCTGTGGTCACCCCCAGGTCCTGGAAGGGGAAATCAGAGGGGTCAGGACACCCCAAAATCCATATGAGACTCCTCAAACTTTCCAGACACCAAAAACGCCAAATTTGAGCCCAAAAGCCCCAAATTTCAACCCAAAAACTCTTTTGGAATTCATGAATTCTCTCCCTGAGGTGAGCAGCCACAGGAACGCCAGGGCTGCTGTCACCCCCAGGTCCTGGAAGGGGAAAGCAGTGGGGTCAGGACACCCCAAAACCTGCCCAAATGCCCCCCCAGACCCCCCAAACCCCCCCCAAAACCCCCCAAAATTGAGAGGTCCCCCAAAACTGCCCCAAAGCCCCACAAACCCCAAAACCTCCCCAGACCCCCAAAACCTCCCCAAATGCCCCCAGATCCCCCAAAGCCCCCAAATTGAGGAGGGGTCCCCCAAAACCCCCAAATCACCCCAAAATTTCATCCCACCCCCTCCCCTCCCCCACTCACGATGTGGGAGGCCCCTCCCCCGGCCCGGTAGGCCTGGGGGGCGAACAGGTACCCCCCAAAACTGCCCCAAACCCCCAAAACTGCCCCAAATCCCCCAAATCCCCCAAAACCCCGCTCCAAACCCGCCCCTCCCCCACTCACGATGCGGGGCCCCTCCCCCGGCCCGGTAGGCCTGGGGGCGAACAGGTACCCCCAAAACTGCCTCAAACCCCCAAAACTGCCCCAAATCCCCCCAAATCCCCCAAATCCCCCAAAACCCCGCTCCAAACCCGCCCCTCCCCCACTCACGATGCAGGGCCCCTCCCCAGCCCGGTAGGCCTGGGGGCGAACAGGTACCCCAAAACTGCCCCAAACCCCCAAAACTGCCCCAAATCCCCCAAATCCCCCAAAACCCCGCTCCAAACCCGCCCTCCCCCACTCACGATGCAGGGGCCCCTCCCCGGCCCGGTAGGCCTGGGGGCGAACAAACCACCCCCAAAACTGCCCCAAACCCCCAAAACTGCCCCAAATCCCCCAAATCCCCCAAATCCCCCAAAACCCCGCTCCAAACCCGCCCCTCCCCCACTCACGATGCGGGGGCCCCTCCCCCCGGCCCGGTAGGCCTGGGGGGCGAACAGGTACCCCCCGAGGGCGGCGGGGGCGTAGAGGAAGGAGGCGACGCCGACGGTGACGAAAAACTGCGCGGCCGAGGAGTGATCCCCGACCAGGAACACGCGCTCGGGGGCGGGACCCGCGCACGAGGGAGCCTCGAAATACACCTGGTGCAGCCTGCGGGGGCCCAAAATATCCCAAATTATCCCAAATTATCCGGAATTATCCAAAGTTATCCGGAATTATCTGAAATTATTCAATATTATCGGGGGGGGGGTTGAGACCCCCCCCCCAGACACGAATCCACCTGGTACAGTCTGGGGGGGGGCCGAAAACATCCGGAATTCTCCGGAAATATCCGAAATTAGCCGGAATTAACCGAAATTATGTCCCCGCAGGAGGGAGCCTCGAAATACACCTGGTGCAGCCTGCGGGGGCCCAAAAACATCCCAAATTATCCCAAATTATCCCAAATTATCCGGAATTATCGAAAGTTAGCCGGAATTATCTGAAATTATTCAATATTATCGGGGGGGGTGGGCTGAGACCCCCCCCCAGACACGAATCCACCTGGTACAGTCTGGGGGGGCCCGAAAACATCCGGAATTCTCCGGAAATATCCGAAATTAGCCGGAATTAACCGAAATTATCCGGAATTATGTCCCCGCAGGAGGGAGCCTCGAAATACACCTGGTGCAGCCTGGGGGGCCCCAAAAATATCCCAAATTATCCCAAATTATCCCAAATTATCCGGAATTATCCAAAATTATCGGCTGAAGTGGAGAAAAAAACCCCAAACCCAAATACACCTGGTGCAGCCTGGGGGGGCCCAAAAACATCCCAAATTATCCCAAATTATCCCAAATTATCCCCAAACCCCCCCAAACTCCCCTCAAATCCCCCCCAGACCCCCCAAATCCTCTCAAACGCCCCCCCAAACTTCCCTTGTATCCCCCCACCCAGACCCCCAAATCCCCCAGACCCCCAAATCCCCCAGACCCGCCAATCCCCCAGACTCAGCATAAATCCCCCAGGAGCCCCCAAATCCTCCCAGACCCCCCAAATCCCCCCTAGGAGCCCCCAAATCCCCCCAGACCCCCCAAATCCCCCCCCCAGACCCCTGCCTGGACCCCAAAACCCCAGACCCCCAAATCCCCCGGACCCCCAAATCCCCCACCTGGACACCCCAAATCGCCTCCCTGCCCCCAGTCCCCCCGGACCCCTCAATCCCCCTGGACCCCCAAATCCCCCGGCCCCCCAATTTCCCCCTGGACCCCCAAATCCCCCAGATCCCCACCTGGACCCCCCAAAACCCCCAGACCCCCAAATCCCCCAGACCCCCAGTCCCCCGGACCCCCAATTCCCCCTGGACCCCAAAACCCCCAGACCCCCAATCACCCCCCTGGACACCACAAATCCCCTCCCGGACCCCCAGTTCCCCCTGGACCCCAAAACCCCCAGACCCCCAAATCCCCCCCGGACCCCCAAATCCCCTCCCTGCCTCCCCAATCCCCCGGACCCCCAATCCCCCTGAACCCCCAAATCCCCTCCAGCCCCCTTCCCCCACCACCGCGGGGTCCCCCCCCTCCCCCGCCCCTCCCCCGCCCCTCCCCCACCTGAAGGGGTCCCCGCCCCTCCCCCCGCCCCTCCCCCACCTGAAGGGGTAGCCGAAGCTGACGCTGATCGGGGCCGAGCGGTTCGGGGGAGCACTCGATGCTGAGCCGGAGGGAGCCCGAGAAACCCCCGCAGGTGGCGAAGGCGAAGATGGAGAACAGCTGGGGGGAACTGGGGGTTACTGGGAGGGACTGGGATAAACTGGGAGGGACTGGGATAAACTGGGAGGGGTTTAGGGTTCACTGGGAGGGGTTTGGGGGGGGCTATGAGGGAGTTTGGGAGGGACTGGGAGGGGTTTGGGGGTCACTGGGGGTTACTGGGAGGGACTGGGAGGGGTTTGAAAGGGACTGGGAGGGGTTTGGGGGATTTGGGGGTTACTGGGAGGCACTGGGAGGGGTTTGGGGGGGGCCGGGAGGGAGTTTGGGGGGCACTGGGAGGGGTTTGGGGGCACTGGGGACACTGGGAGGGACTGGGAGGGGTTTGAGGGGACTGGGAGGGTTTGGGGGCACTGGGGTTACTGGGAGGGACTGGGATAAACTGGGAGGGGCTTGGGGGCACTGGGAGGGGTTTAGGGGGATTTGGGGGCACTGGGGACACTGGGGTTACTGGGAGGGACTGGGAGGGGTTTGAGAGGGACTGGGAGGGGTTTGGGGGGGATTTGGGGGCTGTGAGGGAGTTTGGGGAGTACTGGGAGGGACTGGGATAAACTGGGAGGGTTTAGGGTTCACTGGGAGGGGTTTGGGGGGCACTGGGGGTTACTGGGAGGCACTGGGAGGGGTTTGGGGGCCGGGAGGGAGTTTGGGGGCACTGGGAGGGGTTTGGGGGCACTGGGAGTTACTGGGGGGTTTGGGGGTACTGGGGTTACTGGGAGGGGTTTAGGGAGGATTTGGGGGCTATGAGGGAGTTTGGGGGCACTGGGGGACACTGGGAGGGACTGGGAGGGGTTTGAGGGTCACTGGGAGGGGTTTGGGGGTCACTGGGAGGAGTTTTGGGGAGATTTGGGGGTCACTGGGAGGGACTGGGAGTTACTGGGAGTTACTGAGATGAACTGGGAGGAGCTTTGGGGGGATTTGGGGTCACTGGGAGTTACTGGGATGGACTGGGATGAACTGGGAGGGGTTTGGGGGTTACTGGGAGGGGTTTGGGAGTTACTGGGAGGCACTGGGAGGAGTTCTGGGGTTACTGGGAGTTACTGGGATGAACTGGAATGAACTGGGAGTAACCGGGAGGAGCTTTGGGGGTTACTGGGAGTCACTGGGATGAACTGGGAGTTACTGGGAGGAGCTTTGGGGGATTTGGGAGTTACTGGGAGTCACTGGGATGAACTGGGAGTTACTGGGAGGAGCTTTGGGCGCTCCCAGGAGGGTTTTGGACCCTCCCATCCCTTTTTGGGGGGGGGGGTTGGGCCAAATTCCCCATTTTGGGGGTCCTGGGGTCACGGGGACACGGCCCTCCCCCAAATCCCGGGATTATCCCGGATTATGGAGCTGACCCAGATGGGGGAGGGCGGGGCCGGGGGTCCCCAGGGGGTTTGGGGTTTTTTTTTGGGGGTCCTGGGGAGTTTTGGGGCTCCCAGGGAGGATTTGGGGGTTTTTGGGGGTCCTGAGGGATTTTTGGGGGTCCCTGGGGTGGATTTTGGGATTTTTGGGGGTCCCAGGGGAATTTTGGGAGGTTTTGGGGGTCCTGGGGATTTTTAGGGGTCTTGGGGGATTTTGGGGCTCCCAGGGAGGATTTGGGGGTTTTTGGGGAGTTTGGGGTTTTTTTGGGGGTCTGGGACAGGATTTGGGGATTTTGGGGGTCCTGAGGGATTTTTGGGAGGTCCCTGGGGGTGGATTTTGGGATTTTTGGGGGTCCCAGGGGAATTTTGGGAGGTTTTGGGGGTCCTGGGGATTTTTAGGGGTCTTGGGGATTTTGGGGCTCCCAGGAGGATTTGGGGGTTTTGGGGTTTTTGGGGTCTGGGACAGGATTTGGGGATTTTTGGGGGTCCCTGGGGTGGATTTTGGGATTTTTGGGGTGTCCCAGGGGGAATTTTGGGATTTTTTTGGGGGGTCCTGGGGAATTTGGGGGGATTTTGGGGGTCCCAGGGAGGATTTTAGAATTTTTGGGGTGTCCTGGGAGGGATTTTGGGGATTTTTGGGAGGTCCTGGAGAGGATTTTGGGGGTTTTTGGGGCGGTTTTGGGATTTTTGGGGCTCCTCAGGATAATTTCGGGGTGATTTTGGGATTTTTTGGGGCGATTTTGGCATTTTTTGGGTGATTTTTGGGTTGGATTTTGGGGTTTTTTTTGGGGTGGTTTTGTTATTTTTGGGGTCCTTGGGATGATTTTGGGGTTTTTGGGGTGAATTTTGGGGTTTTTGAGGGGGTTCTGGGAAGGAATTTTGGGGTGATTTAAGGGTTTTTGGGGCAGTTTGGGATTTTTTTTTGGGTCCTTGGGATGATTTTGGGGTAGTTTTGGTTTTTTTGGGGTGATTTTGGGATTTTTGGGATGATTTTAGGCAATTTTTGGGGTGATTTTGGGGTTTTTTGGGGGGTTCTGGAGAGGATTTTGGGGTTTCTGGGGAAGTTTTGTTATTTTTGGGGTCCTCAGGATGATTTTGGGGTGGTTTTGGGATTTTTGGGGTGGATTTTGGGGTGGTTTTGTTATTTTTTGGGGTCCTCGAGGTGATTTTGGGATTTTTTGGGGTAAATTTGGGATTCTTTGGGGTTTTTGGGGTGGTTTTTTGGGATGATTTTGGCATTTTTTGGGGTGAATTTTGGTTTTTTTGGGGAGTTCAGGAAGGATTTTGGGGTTTTTGGGGTGGATTTTTTCGGAGGCTCCAGGGAGGATTTTGGGATTTTTTTGGGGAGATTTTGGGATTTTTTGGGGGTGAATTTGGGGTGGATTTTGGTTTTTTTTTGGGGAGGTTTCAGGAAGGATTTTTGGGGTGGTTTTGGGACTTTTTGGGGGACTCCAGGGAGGATTTCGGGATTTTTTGGGGGGGTGATTTTGGGGTTTTTGGGATGGATTTTGGGATTTTTTGGGGTGAATTTGGGGTGGATTTTGGGTTTTTTGGGGGAGTTTCAGGAAGGATTTTTGGGGGTCTCCAGGGAGGATTTGGGGATTTTTTTGAGGGTGATTTTGGGATTTTTTGGGGTGAATTTGGGGTGGATTTTGGGTTTTTTGGGGGAGTTCCAGGAAGGATTTTTGGGGTTTTTTTGGGGTGCATTTTTTGGGTATTTTTGGGGGGCTTCAAGGAGGATTTTGAGGATTTTTGGGGGGTTTTTGGGGTGGATTTTTGGGGGGTTTTTGGGGTGGATTTTTGGGGGGTTTTTGGGATTTTTTGGGTCTCAGGAGGATTTTGGGATTTTTTGGGGGGGTTTTGGGTTGGATTTTTTGGGGTGATTTTGGCATTTTTTGGGGTGATTTTGGCATTTTTTGGGGTGGATTTTTGGGGTGATTTTGGGGTTTTTTGGGATTTTTTGGGTTGGATTTTTGAGGTGATTTTGGGATTTTTTGGGGTGGATTTTTGGGGTGATTTTGCCATTTTTTGGGGTGGATTTTTGGGGTGATTTTGGCATTTTTTGGGGCTCACTCACCCACTCCAGCAGCTTGAGGAAACCCAGCGGCTCCTTGACCACCCGGAACTGCCCCCCGGCCACCAACTGGGGGGGGGGAGGGGCGGGGCGACCCTCAGGGGGGGCTCGGGGACCCCTCCCCAAATTTGGGGGAAGCCGAGACCCCCAAAACCCCCCCAAAAAAACACCCAAAAACCCCAAATCCCCCTAAAAAAACCCTAAAAAAATAACCTTAAAAACCCCAAAAATCCCCCCAAGGACAAAATTTAAACATGGGAGGGGTCAGCCCAAAGCTGACGTCACGCTGACGTCACACCACGCCCCCCACCCATTTTTGGGGGATTTTTTTGGGGATTTTTTTTACGCCCCCCTCCCCCCATTGTTGCTGCATCATCATCCTCACCCCCCCCCTCCCCCTCCCCCCGATGCTGCGGCAGCGACCCCTCCCCCCAAAAATGACCCCTCCCCCTTCAAGGGCATCGCCCCCCCCTCCCCAAAATCCATCGCGACCCCTCCCCAAATTCCCAAAAATCAGGGACCCCCCTTTAAAATTCAACCCCAAAATCCTCCCCAAATTTGGAATCCCCTCCTTCAAAACCCGCCCCAAATTTTAGAGACCCCTCCCCAAAATTCTGCAGACCCCTCCTCAATTCATCCCAACCCCCCCCCACAAAATTCATCCGCCCCCCCAAAAAATTTAGACACCCCCCCCCCCCCCAAAATTTAGATGCTTCTCCCCTCCCCAAAATCCCCCTCCCCATAATTCCCCACCCATTCCTCCAGTGAGCGGGGGGGGGGTCGCAGCCACCCCTCCCCCCACCCCAGCCCAGCCGGGGGGATTTGGGGGAGGGTCTCCAGGTGGGTTTGGTGCAGAGGGGGGGTCCCGGGGGGGGTTTTTTTTTGGGGGGGGGGAGGGGTCCCCACCTGGTTCAGCACCTCCATCCTGCGGGTCCGGGAGACGCAGCGCGGCGGGGGGGGGAGCGGCCAGCCGCGGAACAGCCGCGGAGGGAGGGGGGGGACGAGGAGGGAACAGCGACGCCTGTGCGGAGGGGGCAGAGAGAGAGAGAGGGAACAGCCAGCGGAGGGGGGTGAGGAAGAAACAGCGGAGGTGCTGCTAGAAGGGAGGAAGTGACGTCATAACGGAGGCAAAGGGCGTCGCCATTTTGAGTGTGGGCAAAGGGAAAGGGGCGTTGTGGGCGGGGAAAGAATTTTTGGGCGGGAAAAAGAAGAATCTTGATTTTTGAGGGGATTTTGTGGTGATTTTGTGGCGATTTTTTGGGGATTTTGAGGCGATTTTTTTGGGATTGGGAGGCGATTTTTGGAGGAATTTTGCGGGGATTTTGAGGCGATTTTGTGGCAATTTTTGGGGGATTTTGAGGCGACTTTTTGGGGATTTTGAGGCGATTTTTGGAAGGATTTTGCGGTGATTTTGTGGCGATTTTGGGGGGATTTTGAGGCGATGTTTTTGTGGATTTTGAGGAAATTTTGGGGGGAGAATTTGAGGGGATTTTGTGGCGATTTTGATGTGATTTTGAGGCGATTTGGGGAGAGGGTTTGAGGCGATTTTGGGGGATTTTGTGGCGATTTTTGGAGGGGATTTTGAGGCGATTTTGGGGGGATTTTGAGGTGATTTTGTGGCATTTTTGGGGGGATTTTGAGGCGATTTTGGGGGGATTTTGTAGCCATTTTTTGAGGATTTTGAGGCGATTTTTGGGGGGATTTTAAGGAGATTTTTTTAGAGCGTCCCACCCTGATTTCTTTTTGAGGGGAGTATCCCATCAACGTACCACAGATTTTTGCCTTTAATTGAACTTTTTAATTTGGATTATTGCGATCACACCTTAATTCAAAAAAGACCTCGAGGATTTTTTTGGGGCAGGTTCCCAAATTTATTAAGGAGGAGAATAAATAAAATAAATTTATTTATTCTCAGCCGCCCCCTCCTCTTCCAAGATGGCGTCCAGCATCTCCTCACACATCAGCAGCGCCCGCGCCACATGGAAACAGCCTGGAAAAATGGGGTAAAAACGGGCAAAAACGGGCAAAAAACGGGATTTATGAGGGAAAATAGTATTTATTAACCCCGTCCTTAAAGTTTAAAGCACCAAACTCACCTTTGTAGGGCCCGCCCTTGATGGAAAGCGCCACGGAGCCGTCGCGGTTCAGGTACCCGAACCACTCGCCGTGCTCGGGGTCACGGAACTGGGGGGGGTTGGGGGGAATTTGGGGAGGAGAGGGGTGAGACCCCCCCCTCAACATTTGGGAGACCCTCCCTCAAAAAATAAAAAAATGGGGGTTTTAAAATGTGCTGGAATGGGGGAGTTTCAGTGCCGGGAGTAAAGGAAGTTTTGGGGATTTGTTGCAGGGCCCCAAATTTATCTCAGAACTCCTGAAATTCCCCCATTTTCCCTCCAAAAAACCCCAAAATCTCCCCTCAAATCCCCTCAGGAGCCTCCCAAAATCCCAATTTCCCTCTTTAGGGACCCCAAATATCCCCAAAGTCCCCCAGAACCCCAAATTTATCCCGGGACCTTCCAAATTCCCCCATTTTCTCCCCAAAAACCCCAATTTCTCCCCCAAATTCCCTCAGGACTCGCCCAAAATCCCAATTTCTCTCCCTGGGACCCCCAAAAATCCCCAAAATTTCCTCAAAATTCTCCCAGAACCCCAAATTTATCCCGGGACCCCCCAAATTCCCCCATTTCCCCCCAAATTCCTCCATTTCCCCCAAAAAACCCCAAATTTCTCCCCTAAATCCCCCAAAACCCCAATTTCCCTCCCCAGTGACCCAAAACCCCCCAAAATTTCCCCAAATTCCCCCATCCCCCACCTTGTCGAAGGTGAACTGAACCACCTGCAGGAATTTGGGGATGAGGCCGGGCCGGGGCTGGAAACGCTGAGCGGCCAAAAGGGCAACCAGGGCCTCGAAATGGGGCCACCAGAGCTTCATGGACCACTCCAGCTGGGAAATTGGGGGAAAAATACAGATTTGGGGGAAATTTAGGGGGAGAAATGTAAAAATTTTGGGGAAAAATGGGTGAAAAAATGGGTTAAAAATGAGGAAATTTAGGGTGAAAATGGGCAAAAAATGAGAAAATTTTGGGGGGGGGGGAAAGAGAAAATTTTGGCGAAAAACGGTGAAAAAATGGGTTAAAAATGAGAAAATTTGTGGGGAAAATGGAGAAAAGAAAAGAAACTTTGGGGGGAAAAATGGGGAATAAAAAGAAAATTTTGGGGGGGGAAAATGGGTTAAAAATGAGGAAATTTGGGGGGAAATGGGAGAAAAATGGGGATAAAAATGGGGCCACTAGAGCTTCATGGACCATTCCAGCTGGGACACTGGGGGGAAAATACAGATTTGGGGGGAAAATACAGATTTGGGGGAAAATTTTGGGGGAGAAATGTAAAAATTTGGGGAAAAACGGGTTAAAAATGAGGAAATTTGGGGAAAATGGGGATAAAAATGGGGCCACTAGAGCTTCATGGACCACTCCAGCTGGGACATTGGGGGGAAAATACAGATTTGGGGAAAAATACAGATTTAGGGAAAAAATTTGGGGGAGAAATGTAAAAATTTGGGGAAAAACGGGTTAAAAATGAGGAAATTTGGGGGGAAATGGGAGAAAAATGGGGATAAAAATGGGGCCACCAGAGCTTCATGGACCACTCCAGCTGGGAATATTGGGGAAAAATACAGATTTGGGGAAAAATCCACATTTGGGGGAAAAATACAGATTTTTGGGAAAAAATTTGGGGGGAGAAATGTAAAAATTTGGGGGAAAAACGGGTTAAAAATGAGGAAATTTGGGGGGAAATGGGAGAAAAATGGGGATAAAAATGGGGCCACTAGAGCTTCATGGACCACTCCAGCTGGGAATATTGGGGGAAAAATAGAGATTTGGGGAAAAATCCACATTTGGGGAAAAATACAGATTTAGGGAAAAAAATTGGGGGGAGAAATGTAAAAATTTTGAGGAAAAACGGGTTAAAAATGAGGAAATTTGGGGGAAATGGGGATAAAAATGGGGCCACTAGAGCTTCATGGACCACTCCAGCTGGGAATATTGGGGGGAAAAATACAGATTTGGGGGAAAAATACAGATTTGGGGGGAAAATACACATTTGGGGAAAAAAATACAGATTTGGGGAAAAAATTTGGGGGGAGAAATGTAAAAATTTTGGGGAAAAACGGGTTAAAAATGAGGAAATTTGGGGGGAAAATGGGTTAAGAATGAGGAAATTTGGGGGGAAATGGGGAAAAAAAGAGAAATTTTGGGGGGAAAAATTGGGGAAAAAAAGGGAAATTTTGGGGGGGAAATGGGAAAAAAATGAGAAAATTTGGGGGAAAAATAGGAAAAAAATTGGGGGAAAAAAGGGGGGGAAATGGGATAAAAATGAGGAAATTTGTGGGAAGAAAGGGGGAAAATGGGTTAAAAATTTTTTGTGTTTTTTGGGGATTTTTGGGGGGATTTTTTTGTGATTTTTGGGGATTTTTTTGTGGTTTTGGGGGATTTTTTTTGTTTTGGTTTTTTTTTTGCATTTTTGGGGGATTTTTGGGGGGATTTTTTTGGGGATTTTTTGGGAGATTTTTTTTGCGTTTTTTGGGGAAGTTTTTTGAGAATTTTTTGGGGGATTTTTTGGGATGTTTTGGGGGGATTTTTTTGCATTTTTGGGGGTTTATTTTGTGTTATTTGGGGAGTTTTTTTGCGTTTTTGGGGGATTTTTTTTGCGTTTTTTCGGTATTTTTTGGGGATTTTTTTTAGGTGTTGCCGATTTTGGGGGTTCAGGGTGGGATTTTGGGGTTACCTGGGTGGGGCAGTGCCCGTCAGCATCCAGGAATGCAAAGAGCCCCCCGTGCTGGGGGTCCCAGCCCCACTCCAGGGGTCCCTCCACCAGCGCCGCCACCGCCCGCGCCCCCAAATCCGCGTCCCCCCGGCGCTGGGCCCAGGCCAGCAGCAGCCAGCCCCCCTCCAGGGCGTGCCCTGCACCCCAAAACACAATGGGGAGAGAGAGAGAAACAAAATGAGAAAGAAGAGTGAAAAAAAGTAAAAATTGGGGAAAAAAGCAAAAAAATTGGGGAAAAAAAGCAAAAAAATTGATATTTTTAGCCTGAAATTAGGTGAAAGGAGCTCAAAAATTGGGGAAAGGAGCCCAGGAATTGGAAAAGAGAAAAAAAATGGGAAAGAAAGAGTGAAACACAGCAAAAATTGGGGAAAAAAGATAAAAAATTGGAAAAAAGGTAAAAAAATTGGGAAAAAGGTAAATTGGGGGAAAAAGGTAAAAAATTGGGGTTTTTACCTTAAAAATGGGGAAAAAGGAGCCCAAAAATTGGGGAAAGGGGAAAAAAATAGGAAAGAACAGTGAAAAAGAATTGTTTAAAAATGGGGAAAAACACTGCAAAAATCGGAAAAAAGTAAAAACTGGGAGAAAAAACAAAAAAACTGGGGAAAACCAGCAAAAATTGGGAAAAAGGTAAAATTGGGAAAAAGCGTAAAAAGGAAGTAAGCAAATTGGGGGAAAAGAAAGCAAAAAAATGGGAAAGAAAGCAAAAATTGGGGAAAAAAAAAAAGCAAAAAAAGGGAAAAAAGGCAAAAAAGTGGGGAAAAAAGCAAAAAATTGGGTTTTAGCCCCCAACCGTCCCCGGCGCTGGGCCCAGGCCAGCAGCAGCCAGCCCCCTCAGGGCGTGCCCTGCACCCAAAACACAATGGGGGAGAGATAGAGAAACAAAATGGGAAAAAGAGTGAAAAAAAGTAAAAAATTGGGGAAAAAAAGCAAAAAAATTGGGGGAAAAAAAGCAAAAAAATTGGGGGAAAAAAGCAAAAAAATTGATATTTTTTTAGCCTGAAATTGGGTGAAAGGAGCTCAAAAACTGGGGAATGGAGCCCAGGAATTGGGGGAAAGAGAAAAAATGGGAAAGAAGAGTGAAACACAGCAAAAAATTGGGGAAAAAAGGTAAAAAATTGGGGAAAAAAGCAAAAAAATTGGGTTTTTTTAGCCTGAAATTGGGGGAAAGGAGCCCAAAAATTGGGGGAAATGGCTCAAAAAGGGGACCTCAAAAATGTGGGGAATGGGAGCAGGAAATTGGGAAAAAATAAAAAACTGGGAAAAAAAAAGTGAAAAATTGGGGGAAAAAAGCAAAAATTGGAGTTTTAGCCCCCAACTCCGCAAGTCCCCCAGCTGGGCCCAGGCCAGCAGCAGCCAGCCCCCCTCCAGGGCGTGCCCTGCACCCCAAAACACAATGGGGGGAGAGAGAGAAACAAAATGGGAAAAAAGAGTGAGAAACAGCAAAAAATTGGGGAAAAAAAGCCAAAAAATTGGGGGAAAAAAGCAAAAAAATTGATATTTTTTAGCCTGAAATTGGGTGAAAGGAGCTCAAAAATTGGGGGGAAAGGAGCCCAGGAATTGGGGGGAAAGAGAAAAAAAATGGGAAAGAAGAGTGAAACACAGCAAAAAATTGGGGAAAAAAAGGTAAAAAATTGGGGAAAAAAGGAAAAAAATTGGGTTTTTTAGCTTGAAATTGGGGGAAAGGAGCCCAAAAATTGGGGGAAATGACTCAGAAAGGGGACCTCAAAAATGTGGGGAATGGGAGCAGGAAATTGGGAAAAAGATAAAAAAATTGGGAAAAAAAAGTGAAAAATTGGGGGAAAAAAAAGCAAAAAATTGGGGTTTTTAGCCCCCAAATCCGCGTCCCCCCGGCGCTGGGCCCAGGCCAGCAGCAGCCAGCCCCCCTCCAGGGCGTGCCCTGCACCCCAAAACACAATGGGGGGAGAGAGAGAAACAAAATGGGAAAAAAGAGTGAAAAATAGCAAAAAATTGGGGAAAAAAAGCAAAAAAATTGCGGGAAAAAAAGCAAAAAAATTGGGGGAAAAAAGCAAAAAAACTGATATTTTTTAGCCTGAAATTGGGTGAAAGGAGCTCAAAAATTGGGGGGAATGGAGCCCAGGAATTGGGGGAAAGAGAAAAAATGGGAAAGAAGAGTGAAACACAGCAAAAAATTGGGGAAAAAAGGTAAAAAATTGGGGAAAAAAGCAAAAAAATTGGGTTTTTTTAGCCTGAAATTGGGGGAAAGGAGCCCAAAAAATTGGGGGGAATGGAGCCCAGGAATTGGGGGAAAAAGAAAAAAAAATGGGAAAGAAGAGTGAAACACAGCAAAAAATTGGGGAAAAAAGGTAAAAAATTGGGGAAAAAAAGGTAAAAAAATTGGGGAAAAAAGGTAAAAAAATTGGGGAAAAAAGGTAAAAAATTGGGGAAAAAAAGTAAAAAATTGGGGTTTTTTAGCTTAAAATTGGGGAAAAGGAGCCCAAAAATTGGGGGTAAAGGGGAAAAAATGGGAAAGAACAGTGAAAAAAAATAAAAACAATTGGGGAAAAACCAGCAAAAAATTGGGGGAAAAAAGCAAAAAAAAAGGGGAAAAAAGGCAAAAAATTGGGGAAAAAAGCAAAAAAATTGGGTTTTTTTAGCCCCCAAATCCGCGTCCCCCCGGCGCTGGGCCCAGGCCAGCAGCAGCCAGCCCCCCTCCAGGGCGTGCCCTGCACCCCAAAACACAATGGGGGGAGAGAGAGAAACAAAATGGGAAAGAAAAGTGAAAAAAAGTAAAAAATTGGGGAAAAAAAGCCAAAAAATTGGGGGTTTTTTAGCCTGAAATTGGGGGAAAGGAGCTCAAAAATTGGGGGGAAAGGGGAAAAAAATGGGAAAGAACAGTGAAAAAAAATTGGGGAAAAACCTGCAAAAAATTGGGGGAAAAAAAGCAAAATAAAAAGGGAAAAAAAGGCAAAAAATTGGGGGAAAAAAAGCAAAAAATTGGGGTTTTTAGCCCCAACCACAAGGCCCCCAGCGCTGGGCCCAGGCCAGCAGCAGCCAGCCCCTCCAGGGCGTGCCCTGCACCCCAAAACACAATGGGGGGAGAGAGAGAAACAAAATGGGAGAGAAGAGTGAGAAAAAGTAAAAAATTGGGGAAAAAAAGCAAAAAAATTGTGGGAAAAAAAGCAAAAAAATTGGGGGAATAAAGCAAAAAAATTGATATTTTTTAGCCTGAAATTGGGTGAAAGGAGCTCAAAAATTGGGGGAAAGGAGCCCAGGAATTGGGGGAAAGAGAAAAAAAAATGGAAAGAAGAGTGAAACACAGCAAAAATTGGGGAAAAAAGGTAAAAATTGGGGAAAAAAAAAGGTAAAAATTGGGGAAAAAGGTAAAAATTGGGTTTTAGCTTAAAATTGGGGAAAAGGAGCCCAAAAATTGGGGGTAAGGGGAAAAAATGGAAAGAACAGTGAAAAAATAAAAAAATTGGGGAAAACCTGCAAAAAATTGGGGGAAAAAAGCAAGAAACTGGGGAGAAAAAACAAAAAACTGGGGGAAAACCAGCAAAATTGGGAAAAAAGGTAAAAATTGGGGAAAAAAGAAAATGGAAATGAAAGCAAAAATTGGGGAAAAGAAAGCAAAAAAATGGGAAAAGAAAGCAAAATTGGGGGAAATGGCCCAAAAGGGGACCTCAAAATGTGGGGAATGGGAGCAGGAAATTGGTAAAAGATAAAAAATTGGGAAAAAAGTAAAAATTGGGGGAAAAAAGCAAAAATTGGGGTTTTTAAAAAATTGGGATCAGAAACCTCCCCAAATTCGGGGTCCCCCCAAAAATCGAGATCAACCCCCAAATTTGGGGTGAAACCCCCCAAAATCGAGGTCCCACCTCCCAAAATCGGGGTCAAACCCCCCAGACCCCTCCCCAAATTCGGGGTCCCCGCCCAAAATCGAGACCAAACCCCCCAAAATTGGGACAACCCCCCCAAAATCAGAGATCAAACCCCCAAAATCAGCATCCAACCCCGCAAAATTGGGGTCCAACCCCCCAAAATTGGGGTCCAACCCCCCCAAAATCGAGATCCAACCCCAAAATCAGGATCAAATCCCCAAATTTGGGGTCCAACCCCCAAATCAGGATCAAACCCCCCAAAATCGGGATCAAACCCCCCAAAATCAGGATCAAACCCCCCAAAATCAGGATCAAACCCTCCAAAATTGGGGTCAAACCCCCCCAAAATCGAGATCCAACCCCCAAAATCGAGATCCAACCCCTAAAATCAGGATCAAACCCCCAAATTTGGGTCCAACCCCCAAAATCGAGATCCAACCCCCAAAATCGGGATCAAACCCCAAAATCAGGATCAAACCCCAAAATCGGGATCAACCCCCAAAATCGAGATCCAACCCCCAAAATCGAGATCCAACCCCCAAAATCAGGGATCAAACCCCCAAATTTGGGGTCCAACCCCCAAATCAGGATCAAACCC